>MU277262.1:0-72028 GCA_022160305.1 Artomyces pyxidatus | reverse complement strand
CGAGTTCGGGAAGTCGGTAAAGGAATACACGTGCGCAGGCCCACTCTATCCAACGTGAATAGTATTTACAGTCTACGCACAGCCCTACGTTATCCACTTTCGGCGCATTGCGATTGTTGTTCCCACTCGTATCTGCTTGGCCGAAATGGGTTCGTCGAAGCATCGCCAGGCTGAGCCCGATGCCCATGGTACACAAGATCATCCGCATCAAGGACGTCATGCAAGCGTGTACACAGGGGATCTTGGACGGGAAAAAGGCGCTGTTGGAAAAGGGTGACAGTGCCTTTGCGCAGCAACTGAGCGAGGGGAAGGACATCATCAGTGTGCTCAGTAAGTCTGTCGATCAATTGCGAGGGCATCGCAGTAACAGAACTCGTATAGTGAAATCCAACATCACCGCATCCGTCGAAGACAGGCTGCCGGACGAGGAAATTCGAGGCCACATGACGTACGTCGTGCCTTCGTTCATGCAACTGCTTGTGAATAACGCGTTGGCTGGATCTTCACAGGACACTCATTATGACGGCGACGGACACCACGTCTACAGCGCTATCGCGCATCCTGCAACTGCTCTCCCAGCATCCGGATGTACAAGAGAAGCTCCGCCACGAGCTAGATGAGGCATGCTTGCGATCAGGAAAGACCGATCTCGAATACGACGCGCTCGTTGCGCTCCCTTACCTCGATGCGATCTGCCGGGAAACACTCAGATTGTGCGTACGCTGTGACATTGCTCTTCAACCACTCCCTTCTGAGCGGTTACTCAGATTCCCTCCTTTACGTTTCGTACACCGCGTGTAAGTGTCACACTGGTATTCCAGGCGATTGAGACTGAGTGAGTGATGCAGGACTCGGGCGGACGTATCTATCCCACTTTCTCATCCTGTCAAAACGTCGGGGCCCCCACTATCCTCCCTGTTTATTCCGGGTGGGACTGCCGTCGCCGTCAATATCGTTGGAATCAATCGCGATCCAAGCATCTGGGGCGTGGACGCTGCTGAATGGAAGCCGGAACGGTGGCTCGCTCCTCTCCCAGAGAGTGTGGTGGAGGCACGCATCCCTGGTGTTTACGCGAACACGTACGTTACTGCCCAATGTATCTGAACTCGAATACTGATGATAGTCGGGATTTTGGGAGCAGCCTGACGTTCATCGGTGGTGAGCGCGCGTGCATGTAAGTTGTCTCACTTGAAACCAGTACCTCGCGCAGTTGTGCTCAAGGCTAGGATAGAGGCTTCAAGTTCTCACAGCTCGAGATGAGTAAGTCACGGTTGCAGTTGGCCTTGCTTGTGTTGATCAGTTGACCGGATTGCCATGTAGAAGTGGCGTTGGCGCAGCTCGTCAGGACTTTCCGTTTTTCTTCATCCAAGACAGAGATTGTATGGAGATTTGGGATGGTCACCTTACCTTCGATCAAGGGGTCCACTATTGTCCGAGCACAGCTACCTATCGTGGTGGAGATGGTATGATATCACACCATATTCTCTCTTCCGATGACCCAAGCGTAGTTCCGTCCACTACTGGGATGCATGAGCAGCAGGGAAGGTTTTAGGGAGAATCTATGTGGCGTGGGTTTTGGTTGATTTCTTGATTTGTGTTTCTTGCGTATTCCTTCCGGAAGTGGGGCCGCGCCTGTTTGCACTGGGATTGGCCGCTCACTGGCCAGCGCTCGCATTCCTTCCTTTGGGTCCGTAATCTGAATCTCCGTCCTATTTATGGGATATCTCACGCACATGTTCAGGGTTTATCGGCCACGCTCGTGATGCATGAGCGTCCATTGCAAGGTGGTCTTCTCTATGGCATTGAGCATCACATGCAGGCGCCGTTTCACCTATCTTGGTATGAAACGGCAGCGTGACCGGGTTTGGGTTTTTCCAACTTCCAGGTTTGTGCGCTGTCACGTATGTGGGGACACAGACCAGAAGATCAGCGGCGCGAAGCTTCAGCCGGGCGATAGAAGCTTCAGCAATTGCAAAGGGTACGCTACTGTCTGTTCCCATGTTGACTCCTGCGGAACTCTTCTGTCGGAATTTTGGACTGAGTCAGCCGTCAACGTCTCATCAAGCTTCCACGATATTGTCGTATGCATATGTATTGGGGAGAGGCGACTGGGAATCCAGCTGCCTGTGCGCCTTCTTGTTCCCCTTATCTTCGAGGATGCCCATCACTACCGCCAGTCCGTTTGGCCTGCATACTGCTTTATGGAGTACCGCGATCCGAGTGATGAGTGTAGGGTTGCTGATCACCGGTATCGTGGCTTTGTTCCGAATTTCGAGCCACAGAATCAGACAAATATCGCTGTGGAAACTACCGGGCCCGCCCAGCGTGTCGTTGATTTCAGGTGCGTACAGTCATGCAGAATCCATCACGTCCTGAACATTCCAATAGGCAACTACTCGCAGATGTACCATGTCGGTGCTGCTCAATTTCACAAACACATCATGGATACCTATGGACGTGTTATCAGGATAACCGGACCTTTCTGGGTATCGCACTTTTCATTGCCATCGTTTCAGTTGGTTGACTCAAGATTATACGGTATACCAGGACACTCAGCTTCTCATCTCCGATCCTATGGCTTGTGCAAGGATTTTGCTGAAAGACCAAGACATCTTTGAAGAGGCACATTGGTTTATCGAGTACGTTAAAACGGCTTCATGGAGCAACAGTCTGACATGTTCATGTCATAAATCAGAAGTAATCAACATGCACTTGGCATCGGTCTACTTTCAACCTTGGGTGCGCAAACGTTCTTCGCTGCCTAACCGGATCTGATCAGGGTACTAACATTCTATCAGGCGACCAACACCGTAAACAGCGTAAGCTGTTGAATCCCGTGTTCTCAACAAAGCAAATACGCTCCTTGGCCCCGTTGTTCCACAGGATCACGCATCAGGTACGCGGAAGGCTCCACGAGCACTAATCCATCCGTACTTAACAACACATGCACAGCTCTGCGACGCTCTGCAGTCTCAAGTAGCTGGCGGTCCGACGGAAGTCGACATGGTCGTATGGCTCCATCGATTCGCCCTGGAACTGATAGCACAGGGAGGTATGGGGTACACTTTCAACAGCCTCGAACCTGATGCAGAAGAAAACGAGTTCGGGAAGTCGGTGAAGGAATATACGTGCGCAGGTTCTTCTATCTGCCGTGAGTAGTATTTACAGTCGACACACAGCCCTACGTTGTCAAACCTCGGCGTCCTGCGGATCCTGTTTCCGCTGGTATCTGCTTGGCCGAAATGGCTCCGTCGATGTTGCGCCAGGCTCGTCCCAATGCCTATGGTGCATAACATCATCCGCCTTACGGACGTCATGCAAGCGTGCACACAGCAGATTTTAGACGAGAAAAAGGCGCTGTTGGAAATGGGCGACAGTGTCTTCGCGCAGCAGCTGAGCGAAGGGAAAGATATCATCAGTGTCCTCAGTGAGTCTGTAGCTCGATCATTATTTCGCATGTCGACAGCGCCCGGCTGTGCAGTGAAAACCAATATCACAGCATCCGTCGAAGAAAGGCTGCCGGACGAGGAAATTCGAGGCCAGATGGCGTACGTCGTGTCTTCGCTTGTGCAGCTATTCATAGATAACGCCCCGGTGGCACCTTCACAGGACACTTATTCTGGCAGCGACAGACACCACGTCGGCGGCGCTGTCGCGCATCATGCAACTGCTCTCCCAGCGTCCGGATGTACAGGAGAAGCTCCGAAAAGAGCTCAACTTGGCAGGCATGCGATCAGGACAGTCCGATCTTGACTACGACGTACTCGTTTCGCTGCCGTACCTCGATGCGATCTGTCGAGAAACACTCAGATTGTATGTACTCTGTGAGATTGTTCGTCAATTGTCTAACTTCTGAGTGCCTTGTCAGATTCCCTCCTTTGCATTTCGTACACCGCGTGTAAGTGTCACGTCAGTATCACATGTGATTGAGACTAAGTGAGTGATGCAGGACTCGGGCGGACGTATCTATCCCACTTTCTGAGCCAATCAAAGCGTCGGGGGACCCACTTTCCTCCTTGTTTATTCCGTCTGGGACTGCCGTCGCCGTCAACATCGTTGGAATGAACCGCGATCAGAGCATCTGGGGCGCGGACGCTGCTGAATGGAAGCCGGAACGATGGCTCGCTCCTCTCCCAGAGAGTGTGGTGGAGGCACGCATCCCTGGTGTTTACGCGAACACGTATGTCGCAGCCCAGCCATGTTCCGAATACAAAAATTGACGATCGGTGCTCCCGAAACAGTTTGACGTTCCTCGGCGGTGAGCGCGCGTGCATGTGAGTCGTGTTTGTTTGGAACCAGTTTCTCGCGCAGTTTGCTCAAGGCTCTCAGAGGCTTCAAGTTCTCACAGCTCGAGATGAGTGAGTCGCGGTCGCGGTTGGCACAACGAGCTCTCGCTGACCAGAGCTTGGCATTGCCACGTAGAAGCAGCGCTTGCACAGCTCATCCGGGCGTTCCGCCTCTCTCCATCCGGGACAGAAATCGTGTGGCGATTTGGGCTAGTCGCTTCGCCTTCGGTCAAGGAGTCCACTGTTGTCCGGGCTCAGCTGCCCATGGTTGTGGAAATGGCTTGATAATTTTATAGTATCCTACTGCGGCCGACCCGTGCTTGGCCTCATCCGCTCTTGTGTTGAGGGAGAACTTGAAAGGTCCCTGTAATGGCTTCAGGCAGCTTTGTTCTTGTGACTCCGTAAGTACGGCGGCGCATTGAACGGGGTCCTCTGTCCCATGGCTGGTAGGACCGAGAGTCTTCACGAACAACACAGCGTTAACTCAAACATCGAAGACAACAGTGCGCTCCCCCATGCAGAGTGATCCACTCAGACGGTGGCAGAATGCACGGCTTAAATTATGTCGTCCGAGCGGTGAGCCGGTCCGGGTCACGGCTTCGTGCGAATTAAAAAAGCCACGCCACATGCGCGTATTGGACGCGGCGCGGCGTTTCGCGTCCTCGTCCTCTGCATCCTTACTCCCCCCATCCCGTTTGTCTCCGACGAGTACCAGCTTGTACACCGTCAAAAGACCCGTTCTCGCTGTCATGAAAAGTTGAAACTGACAAGTCGTTCTGTCAACTGATAGTCTGATCACGCATTGGCAAGCAACTTCAATCAATTGGGGGCCCTGCTACTGACCTGACTCTCTATCTTTATGAATTAACAGTCGATTATGACCTGCACGAAGCTTACATCAATGCCTGATCTCTCGGCGCTGGAAAAGAAAATCGCTGAAGCCGAGGGTAAATTACTTGCTCTCCGCCGACTCAAGAACTCCCAAGCACCCATATCTCGCCTCCCCGTAGAGGTCCTTACCCGCATATTCAGCTGCTTCCAGGCGTCGCGTCATAACATGCATACTAGCCCGTCTTGTCCTCCCGCTTGGGTTGCCGTGACGCACGTCTGCCACCATTGGAGGAATGTCGCACTTTCGTGCCCGTCGCTCTGGACCAATGTGGTGTTGCTCAGCCCGAGCTGGGCATCGGAGATGCTAAACCGCTCGCTGAACACGCCTATATCCATTATACTGGACTACGACCCCGAAGAAGAAGAAATATACGCCGATGACCATGTTGTCAAGTCCGCACTTGCACGCGCGCGCCGCGCGAAGGAGATCGTCCTCAGAGGCGATTATCTCCAAGATAACATTCGACCACTCTTCAGACGCACTGCACCCCTTCTCGAGAAATTGGAACTTTGGGACCACAATCGACCACTCTCTCTTCGCAAAGGCGACCTTTTCCTTGGGCAGACGCCGAAGTTACGGTCCCTGAAATTGAGAAGCTGTCTCATAGATTGGAAGGCTTCTATGCTCTTCAGCCCAACTATCACACGCCTCCGCCTCGAAGACGTCCCGGAACAAGACCGAGCCACTCACATGGAGCTCCGAGACATCCTAGCCGCCCTCCCCAATCTCCAGAATTTGACCCTGCTCAACGCTTTACAGACGTCATCGAAAACCAGATCAAATGGAGCGTTATCCGATGCACAGCACCGTCTTCCTTTCCCTCACCTCAAATCCGTGAATATATCAGCAGTGACGGCACAAGACGTCTCTGCCGTCGTGTCCTGTATATCGGCGCCAATGGATGCAGGACTCCGCATAGAGTGCGAAAAGTTCACTGCTGGGCGCAAACCTTCGTCTTCAGCGGGTTGTTTGGCAAGTTGCCTCGCTTCCTTCTTTTCCATCGACCTTCCTCCAGATCGCCAACGTGCCCTGACGTCGAACTACGATGCTATTGGCTTTGCCCACTCGCAGCGCGGCCACTCCTTCATCGCAGGAAACTGCTTCCCTCGCCTGGAGGAGCCGTACGACATGGACTCTAACGACCCCTTGACCTTCGCTAACACCCAGTGGACACCGAAGGTCTATCTCCAAATCAACCGGCATCCTTCGCAAGACTGTGAGCGCGATATATATTCCCTATTCAAGGTGGCTTGCGCCATACTTCCCCTCAGTGACGTCAACACAGCGTTTGTCGATAACCTCGAATTCTACACCCCCGAAACGTGGTGGCAAATGTTTGGGAAGATGGATAACATCGAAGAGGTCGTGGTGGCAACGGGGGAGGTGTATGACGGGTTTCTGGCGGCCATGGCAGGGAAGGGCCGTCCGTCGGCACCATTCCCTCCAGACGATCTTTTCGACGACATCATAGCGAGGCACGAATCACAAAGCCGGAAGGATGCTCCGCTATTGCCGCACCTGTTTCCGAAGCTCATGGAACTCGCCCTCGAGGGCATCGACTTGGGTTGGGAGACCACGTTCGAGGATCTCTTTGGCGTGCTGTCGTTTCGATGCTTCAAACGCAACGGGATGAACCGCCTTGAGACACTTCGTCTGCATCGCTGCGACGTCCATGCTGAGCATTTGATCCGTTTGGCGGGGGTCGTCGCACAACATGGAGTCGATTGGGACAGGGTCCGCGATGGCGCAGGCTTATATGAGAGTATCACGAATACGTTTGAGCTGGCCGACGAGGATTCTTCCGACGAGGAAGGATGACGGAATGTGTGTGCGCCTCCCACGTCTACACCGTTGCACGTTTTGCTCGCATCTCCGCTTCACATACTAGCGCACCTTTCGTTACTCCTGCAGAATTATTGATCATCTTCACTTACATTAGCAGTGGTACTTACTGATCAACGCAAACCGAATGAGTTTGTCATAGCTTAGCAACAGTCTCGATACCCTCCTCCTGCGAACGCACTCCGCTCTCCAGAGTCTTCCCGTCCGTCCAGTCAACCCACCACCGAACAACATACTCCCTCTCCCGATCGCCGACGCGTTCGACGATCTCCCGGTACAGCGCGCCCATAAGTTTCCCTCTGTCCCTTTCACTTTGTGTGTCATCAATAACACGGGCCATAGCGGCAAGTGCGCGAGGCAGAAGGGTGAGGGGAAGGGAGGGGAGGGTCGCCATGAGCGCTAGGCGCAAGCGCTGTGCATGCGCACCGGCCTCTTCGGATGGCAGGACAACGTGACGCGACGACGAAGGAGCAGAAAGGGATGCTGACAATACTCTGTCGATCTCCTCGACGAGTAGATCCACGCAATACGACGCCAAGACAGGCTCACTCGCACGGACGAGCGCGGCGTGTGCGAGGCTGAGCTGTGCGCTGCTCAGCTTGCCCTCTCCGGAGTTCTGCGACAGTCAGGACTTTGGTATATGTCAAAACGAAGTAAGAGTTGACACGCACCTCAAGCAGACACCGTGCGTAGAATGGGACAAGCCTTTCCACAAACGTCGGCACAGAAGCGGACACGGTGGCACCGGCGCGTTCGTTGGCGGTCGCGGATGGGTGCGCAGCGAAGATCGCAAGCACAACTGAATGGGCCGATTCGTATGTTTCGCGATGCCCCGGGTCATCCAGATGCCTGCGTCTCGGCATTTGAGCGACATACGCAAGGAAAGAGGAAAGAGCGACTACTCACGGAAGACAGAGAGGAAGCACAATAGTTTCGAGGACTGGCAACGCGAGAACAGGTACGAGCTGTTCGATTGCAGCCAGATTGAATGCGCTCTTCGCCCGCACATCTGAATGCGAGGACTCTCCATGTTGTTCTACTCATGCCCGAGGTAGGTGAGCAATCTAGGAAGCGAGACCAGTGAACCCACCGTGTCCAAGGCCAAACACGTATGCCTCAGCGGCAACCGCATCCGCTGCGAGCACGTCAAGAGCCATATAGAACGCACGCTTCAGCTCGGCAAAAGCCCCACCCGTGACGCCGCCAAATTTCGAGATGACGAACGCGAGATGGGAAAGGGTCTGCAAGGCTTGTTGCGCGAGAGCAGCAGCAGTGATCGAGTGTGACGGAGACCTTATGTATACGATGGTGGATAGTATGGACTGTATCAGCATGACTGTTGTGAACAGCAACGTCTTGAGCACTGTCCACACGTCTGCAGCGAACGAGGGTGCGAAGGTGCTCCGTGTCCAGTCGCGCTCGACAAAGGCGGCGAGCGTTTGGAGACGATTGAGTGCATTGTACATTGCGGGCCAACCCTCTTTCGGACGTGCTTCCGCGAGGAGAGAGAGGGTCGAAGCTGTGAGCTTGGCCGTGGCCGCGACAGAGGCGAAGAGCGGGGAGGCGGTGAGTTGAGTCAGTGCGGGAGAAGATGCGACGAATGCGCCCGAGAGAAAAGTGTGCTCGAGGGTACTCATGAGATGGGCGAAGAGTGTTTGCAATGGCAAGGCCTTGACGCGAGAGGGAAGGACGTGGGGTAGAAATTGCGCGGCGAAGAGCAACGAGAGCGACAGCACGGGGACCTCGTCTTCGGTCTCCTGGCGGAAGTCTTTCTCCCACCCAGTCGCCGTGTAAACCTCCATGATTTCGGCCAACGCGAGGACGACTTCCTCCTCTGTACGCCTCCTCGCGCCGCCACTGCCCGCGCCCAGACCGACGTGCGCACCGACATCCTCCAGCCCCAAGAGCAGCCCACCGGCAGCTGCAAAACGAATCACCGCATGTCCACCGGCCATCCCGCGCAGTACTCCACGAACCCACTCTGCAGAGCGTGCGTGCACGCGCACGCTAGACTCTGCTTCGAGCAGCTTGAACTTCGCGTGTACGGCGTGTCGGAGTGCTGTGACAATCGCATTGAGTTTCAGATGTGAGAACGGTCGGAAGTATTGGGATGAGATCAGTGTAGCTGCCAGCGGTGTTGGGGTGAGGGTATTGGCGAGGAAGTGGGCAAGGAGTGTCTGCAGCGCTTGAAGTGGAAGTGTGGAAGAAGGCTTGCGCAGGTGAACGAGGAGGATGCTATAGCCCTGGTCGATGTCAGACATCTCCGTTTGATGGGCTGCGTTTGTAGAGGTTACGTGCAGAGGAGTAAGCTGATACAGCACATAGCACGAGTACAGTGCAAGCTCACGCAGCGCTCACTGAGCCGCAGCTTGCTAGCAGCTAGTAGCTACAGGACACCGGCGACTTCCGGACCGAGACTGGCCCATGCTGGCCGCCCATGGCCAGGACTGCGTTCAAACTTTCAAGCTTCAACAGCAGTTCAACAGCAACATCGAGATGCTGAGCATAGTCTTATGTATCCTGTCGGTCTCCGCGCACATCTCAGACGCCCGGCCGCGCAACAGCTGTTTTACCCGCTGGCCGCTTCGATGACTACCAATACATTTTCAGGCCACCACGTTTCACAGACGCATCTATCTATGCATTCACTCCTTCGAGCGCGTTCGCAGACGGCAATGGCGCTCTTTGACCCTGCGGAATCGAATATCGACTCCCTGGATTCGGCGCTTCATCTCACCTGAGAAAAGTAGGACCCGAATTCACGCCCGGCAGTACGCATCATCCAGACAGATGATCAAGCTCTCCCCGGAAACTGATAGCATGGTCGCACGTATAAATGGCACAGTCTCCTATCCTCCCCGTACTCTGAATCCTCTGACCTGTGTAAAGATGTCCTCGACCGAGCTCATAGCGCTGGCTGCGTCCGTACTCTTCATCATACTATTCACGCAGCGATGGAAGCGGAGAGCTCTTTTGTTACCCCCAGGACCCCGTCCTCTCCCAATCTTTGGCAATCTCTTTGACGTACCGAAGGAATCGTCCTGGCTGACATACACGGAATGGGCGAAGACTTATGGTAGGTCCTCACACACTCTCCACTACAATATCCTTTTATCGCAGCGCCTTCGTAGGTGATGTTATGTCTTTACGAGTCTTTGGACAAGTAATAGTCGTTCTAAACTCTGAAAAGAGTGCACGAGAGTTTCTTGAGAAAAGGGCAACGATATACTCCGGGCGCCCAGCTCTCCCTTTCTTTGAGTTGTAGGTTCCAATTTCTCATAACTGTTCTGCAGCTGCTGAGGCATCGTGCAGGTTGAAATGGAGTGATTGGAACATGGCATTTTTTTCGGACACAGTCCTCTGGCGTCAGAGGCGCCGGATACTCGACCGAGGCTTACGGCCCAGCGCCGCCGTACAGTACTGGCCTATCCAGCAGGAGAAGGTGCACGATTTTCTCAAGATCCTACTTTCCAATCCCGAAGACTTCCGACAACATATCAAATAGTCAGTGACCTGCATCTCACTGACAAAATCTCACTGTAGCTCTGTCCAGTCTGCAGGGCACTATCATCATGTCATCTGTGTATGGCTACGACGTCAAGGATCACAACGACACCTACCTCAGGGACGCCATTGATGCCAACTTGCTTGGTCAAAAAGCGCTCCTTCCCGGTGGCATAATCGTTAATAGTTTTCCGTTCTGTGAGTCTCGCTACCACAGCGCTATTGCGTGGTGTCTGACTCATGGCACACAGTGAAGCACTTCCCCGGATGGCTACCAGGTATGGGGTTCCATGCTCTTGCCCGAGAGGGTGAACGGATCGGCCACGATATGTTGCATCGCCCATTCGAACTTGTCAAGGATCGAATGGTAAGTCCTTTTTCGCAGGTTTCCAATGCTTCGCAGCGATATCAATTATCGTGCTATTATCAGCGAAGTGGAACAGTGCGTCCGTGCATCACACAGACGAATCTACTAGAACTAGAGGAAGCCAATTCGGCCGACTTCAAAGAAGCAGAGTGCGCGATAGCGGAGGCTGCGGGGTCGCTATACTTAGGTACGGTTCTCTGCCCATGGGTAATTTCCGGAGCCCATACTCATTCTTTCTTGCATTGTGTTCCGAAGCCGGTGCCGATACCGTGGGTGACATGCCGCACCACGGGAGAAGTACTGTTCGAGCTTACACATCGATCCTAGACCGCGGCTGCGATCTCCACTTTATTCCTCGCTCTCACTCTGTATCCCGATGTCCAGAGGAGAGCGCAAGTCGAGTTGGATGTCATCACAGAAGGGAAACGGCTACCCAATTACGAAGATCGGAACAGGCTGCCGTACGTCGGGGCCGTGTGCAAAGAAGTATTGAGATGGAGAATGGTCGCCCCTGCCGGTGTGTGATGCCCGAGAGCACATGAGCCATTCTCCGTAAGCTCACGTAGAACCAGGTGTCCCACATACCAGTACACAGGACGATGTCTTTGAAGGGTACTTCATACCAAAGGGTGCGCTGTTTGGCAGTCATGATTCATACGCCTGTATCACTGATTAACATCAACTGGAGTGCAGGCACCATCGTGATCGCAAATACCTGGTTAGCCCATTTTCAACTACCCATGGATACCTCTTGACGCTGATTTTTCACAGGGCGATTCTTCGCGACCCCAACGTATTTCCAGACCCGGACGAGTTCAAGCCCGAGCGCTTCCTAACTCATAGTGGTCAGCTGCGGGACGATCCGACTCTCACTGCAGTGTTTGGGTTCGGAAAGAGGTTAATCCAGCCCCTCAATGACAGAACGCTGTCCGAGTCTGACGCGTTTCCGCCTAGAATCTGCCCTGGCCGCCATCTCGCTGAGGACACGCTATCCATTGTGGCCGCGTCCTTACTTGCCACATACTCCATCGGTAAGGCTAAGGATGCCCAAGGTCACGAAATTGCCGTTGGACGTGGGTATACCGGCGGGATCATCAGGTATGTCCATTTGATCCGTCGAATGTGTTGCACGATTGACTGCACTTGTTGTACAGCTCTCCCAAGGAGTTCAAATGCTCCATTGCTCCGCGCTCTGCGGCTGCGAAGGCACTCATTGCGGCACAGAAGTGGAATTCGTGATCGTGGTCGGGCTCACGTCAAGGAATTTGTGAGTGCATCCCCTGGCCAAGGACAAGCATATTACGCGAGACCTTCCTTTTCTGCCAGCAATACATGAATTTTCTTGAGCTTTCATTATGTCTTGGCACGAATCACTACTATGCAATCCTTGGTTTTCAGGTTGCACGTCCTTATTGTCGTTATTCTGCCAGAACTAAAACGGCCGCCGATGATTCATCAACCAATTACCGGACCTTGAGTGACGAGATCTCCCCCGAATTCCTGCACGTCTTCGACGCCCTTCCCTCCATCTCCATCTCCATCGCCGCATACTCAATTTCATTGAAACTCGTGTTTGGTCTCCTGCCTTGCGAGAGGGGGTAAGAAATGGCTCGCCAGACGGTATGGTGTCAACGACAAGGTGCGGCTTCGAAGGACACGGGAGTGTGTTCACAGCGGACAGTGTACCAGTCGTGGACGCTGAGAAACACGCAGCAGTGTCACTGATACCGGCGGGAGGTGCCGTGCAGCTGCGTGCGGACGCCTGGGGCGCTTGCAAGGCTAGGCCGTGCGCTCGTAGTGTCAATTTTCATCTATCTCGGCGAAGGCAAGTATGGCAACTTCAATTGCTATCTTTCTTGAATGCCTGGGGTCACTGTGTCCAGAATCGCAAAAACGTGTAGGCGCTCTCGAGATGTACACACGCCGTAGTGCGCTCGAGTGCGCGAAGTGTGCCTTGAGGTACTTTAGTACATCAAAATCGCTGTCCCCTGAACCCGTCTTCGAGCTTGATAGCGACGCTTTCATGACCGATCAAACCCGAACGGAACTCGTCCCAATCCACCCCCGAATGCGAGAGACACCCAGCCAAGCGAACCAGGTGCTCGTAGCGCACGTTGCAACTGCGCAAGTACAATCTGGAAAGGCGCTTGAGCCCGTTCTTTTTGAAGCTTCTGAAGCACAGCCCGCCGATCAGATCATCGAACAACCTATTGAGGTCGACACCTTCAACGGTGAGCTGCGACAATTCTGGGAAGAGGTGCTGAGGCATTGCCGGCGCCTCGTCGATCTCTGGTAGGTATTTTTTGACCAGCGTCTCGAAGAGAGCATCGGACTCGGAGGATTCCGCCTGTCTTCCTTCGCCTCGTAGAGCTGCCAAAAGTCCATCGACGGCATAGCCCGTCACCACGAGCCTCTTGACGTGCGCCATCCTCCCGAACACGATCCACCACATCTTGGGTTCGCGAAAAAAATCGGAGTCGACGAACACCGTGTCGACGTCGTGCAGGGGGAGGGATGCGCAGGCAATCCTGAATACGACTTCCATATTGCACCTGCTTGCTGCGTGGCCCTCCCAGCAGAGATCAAGGTAAAACTTGTCGTCCCAAACCATATGATACGAATGAAGGGGGTGGTCTGTGTCGTTCGTCTCGTAAAGTTGGCGACAGGTACCGGCGACGAACGCAAAGCCACGTTTATGGCCACCGGGGGAGAACGCAATAGCACGGTATCCATCTGTGGTGTTTCGTCCATTTTGAGAGTTGGGAGAGGAGATCGTCTTCAGATGGCCAGCGATACATGCCGTCATCCAGCGCGCAGGAGGTGCAGAGCTGGAAGAGCCTCCGGAAGAGCTTCCGGAGGTGCCGCTGGATAGGCGCAGCACCTCGCAATGCGGGATGGATATCTGTGACATTACGCCAAGAAGATCTCTCGGCGCATGTCCCCGTAAATGTAGGAATCGAAGGTGAGGTAAAAATATTGGAGAATGACACTTCGTCACGCTTTTCATGGTGGCCTTATGGGATAACCTGGGGATAGGTCCGTTCAGAGCTAGGTGTCGAAGATCAGGAAGAGCCGCGAGGATATCTCGCAGTTCAGACGGTGTGGGGATATTGGCAGTCTCGATGTCGCAGATGGCGAGGTGGGTGAGCGTGGAACAGAAGATAGGAGATGCCCAACTGAACGAACATCCCCGGAGGCTCAGGCGTCGCAACCTAGGTGTTTTCCCAAGAAACAGTTCGTGCTCTTTAAGGGATACTGGCCAAGAGCGCTCCGTTATTTCCAGGGTCTCAAGAAATGGGGCTGGCTCTCGGCATAGATCTTCGACATAGGGAGAAAGGTTGAGGCCGTTCATGACGAGCTCCTTGGCACGACCAACGGAGCCCAGTACGGTGCGGATAAGTTGGAGAGTTTCTGCGTCCCCGTAGACGTCGATGTGGATACATATGAGAGCTCTCTTGGAGCGAGTGAGCGTCTCACTCAACCAATGCTTATGCATCAAGATGTCGGTCCAGAGACTCGGAAACGACAGAGCGACATGTCTCCACCTCTGGCAGACGTGGGTGACCGCGAGCCACGTGGGTGGGTCGCAGGGACTGTGTGGAATAGAAGAGGAGGAGGCCTTGAAGAAGCTGAATATGTGCGCGAGGATTTCGACGGGAACTCGCGAAATGAATGCGTGTGAGTTCTTAAGGCGACGGAGAGCGAGCAGTTCGTGCTCGGCCCTTGCGATTTGTTTGTCCAACGCCGAGCGTTTAGCCATTCGACGACAGAGTACACAAACTATAGAGAAAGAAAGGAGACACGTCATCGTTGTGGTATGACGAGTTCATGAGGAGACACGTACTGGACTCGTTGGAATTTTTGCCTGAGGACTCGGACGCCAAGCACGGAGCAGAGAGGCGATTGCGAGGCAAAGACTCTGGTAGAATGATTGACCATTAACGGCGCAATTTGATAGAATGATCAACGGCACTCACATCCAAGAGAGAGTCGATGGTGGTGGTGTCGACGCAGCCAGGATTAACCACTGTTGCGCCTGCGCCACGACGCGACTGTGGCGCATCATATTGGCGCCCAATCGGGCGAACCGGGCCGCCGTCGCTCGTGCCACCCCGTCGCCGAAGCGCCCATGGCCACGACCGTCCGGCGTCGACCGTACCGCTGGCCTAATTTGGTACCGAACTGGCAGTAACAGACTAACAGGCTACAATCACTCAATTGACTACCATGTCCCCTTCGGACACTGCTCAGCTCCCTTCTCACGTTTACAAGATACTCTCTGATGCTCCCGAAGCGCCTTTGCCGCACACTCTTCCATTGACACCGCTCGACGCCCAAGACGGCTTCATCCACCTCTCGACCGCAGGCCGCACACCCATCACCGCGTCGCTCTATTTTGGCTCTGAGACAACGCTGTGGCTCCTCCGCATAGACACAGCAGCTGCACAGAAGGAGGGTGCGGAGTTCCGATGGGGCGATCCCGGATGCGTGCACTTGTATGCGGGCAGACTAG
Source organism: Artomyces pyxidatus (assembly GCA_022160305.1). NCBI lineage: Eukaryota > Fungi > Basidiomycota > Agaricomycetes > Russulales > Auriscalpiaceae > Artomyces > Artomyces pyxidatus. The sequence goes on along the minus strand of MU277262.1, from coordinate 56,624 downwards.
GGAAGGGCATCGTCGTCGGGGTGCAGGAGGTGAAGCGAGCAGAAAACGGGAGTTGGGAGGCAGAACTCGGCAAAGAGGAGTTCCTCTCGGATTAGAACAGAGGAAGAATAGTCGGTGTGTTTTGTATGTCTATGGCGCACAAGATCTGATCCCTTCAAGTACGGCTACGGTCTCACCTCTTCCCAATTCTCCGTCATGCCTGTCTGGAATATCACACTCTCCTAGGTGATTGTATGCGTGCCGATGGCTGTGTCCGATGTACCACATCCACTTAGAATCGAAGTCGTGCGCATTGCCACTCGATATCCGCAGTAACCAACTTTCTATCTATGGTATGGTGCGTCGATGGTTGACGACGCCGTAACAGAGTCCGCTAGCTCCTCGAACCGATCGTCTGCAACGAAAGGAAAGGTGCGGCGGATGATGATGAACAAGACCTGTACACGAGATTACGGCTTATGCTGACAAGAGCGCACGATGACATATGCTGGTATTGAGGACTTATATTTCTCGTCCATGATGTGTTCTCACCGGCACCCTCTCGAGGCTCACGTTCGCGGGGCAGTCTTTTCAAACTAGGCCTGCGGAGACACGGACGATCACCATTGCGCAGCCACATTTACCGACTATGCACACAAACTACCCCAGGATTGCCGTCAATTTGGAGAAAAGTGCGCCGAGTCGGTAGAGGTACTGACTGGCACTTCCTTTCAGTCACAAGGCACTTCTAACTTCGGGAGTGAAGCAGGACGGAGACAATCTCATTGAGGGCATTCTGTCAACACTGAAGCGAAATGCCGGCTTCAATGCTGTCATCTAAGACTGCGGGGGGAGTTGGGCGTTGAAAGATCCGTCCCGAATGCGCGACATACACGGGTGCAGCCTCCACAGGGGCCTGTGCCTGTCTTCGAGGTGTCTAGAGGAAGTTCAGGGCTCATCCGGCACGAGTGAGTATTGGCGAAACAGCTTGACCGGGGTCGGGAATGGGTACACCGTTCTCTGCTGACGCAAAACGTTACGGGCGTGATCACGGGCATTTCGGTGATGGGATTGAACTACTTGGACAGCTCGGCCGTCGTAAATTATGAAGGTCCGACTACGTACCTTCTGGAAAACGGGTCGAGACACGGCTTCACACGTTTGCATCGTGCGCAGGGGAGACATCCCATTTCCGTGTACAACTAAGCCCTTTCAGTTGCCGCTTTGACGCTCTTGGAATAACCTCAATTAGTTCGAAGACAGTCATACTCGCCTTGCCATTGCCGTGTCTTCGCTGCCACTCGCATTCAACATTGCTCCACGACCTTCCCCACCAGGTTTCCCTCAGCTTACAGGGAGTAGATGTCGTCATCTCACCTTTCCCAAGTTATGGAACGGCTATTGTGCGCAGATCAACAGGGTTCGGAGCGGCTTGGGAAAGGCTCACCGCAGGGTCGACGGCCGAAGATCGGGAGAAAGAGACGAAGACAGTTTGCAATACATCAGGAGGGCGGCATCCGACGCCCGTTGACGGGGACCTTGAAACGGAGCTCCTAGACCAGCGGCGAGCTGTAGAGCAGACAATAACTTAAAGTTGTCAGGGATCGCACCCGGGCCCAGCACTACTTCATATTCTGGGACGGCGTCTTGGCCATAAGCACTCATTTGATTTGTTGTGCAATATTTTCGAATTGCGAGGAGACCTGCGCATGAAAGTAAGATGTGCGCCTCGATAGCCGTCGGTAATCCTATCACGATCGAGCAGCGATGCTCCCGCAGTGTATCTAAACCTATCCAGGCGGCAATTGTTTCTGGATGTTGAGATAGGTGGCCAAGGCTGAATAGCCTTGATGCACTTTCCTCGGGTACTTAATCATGACCTGCGTAAGTCATAGTGAAACGCATCTGTGGGATGTAGACAAGACGGCTACTGACCGAGAGCGAGGGCAAATAACCAAAGAGTGACGAAGCTCATGACCTGAGCGACAAGATCGAGGACGCCCAAACAACGTTGCAAGAGAAACAGAGGCCTCCGCCGACTAGTCCATAGTATGGGCTTAGTTGACGCGAGAAGAACGTGGGCTCAATCAATCTGTACGAGAGAAAGGGTGCCAGTGCAGGGAGTCAAGCAACTGGACAAACACTCATTACCGCCGCAACCCGCATCAGTAGCCATGGACGTAGTACAGATCCCCGCTCTGTTCCTTGAATGGCACCCCTGCGGTGTACTGTCCTGTCCTGTCATATAGTCGGCGGTTCACCACGGACGATGTCAGAGAGGCTTACCTTGGGCTTACCGTTCTCAGATCTCATCTTTTACACCGCACACACGCGGCAGACTTCGGTCTGAGCCCTTTGACACTAAGTGGGCTAGAGCGGTCTACTATCCTGTTCTCTTCGCTGGTCTGACCGGGGGTGGGGCGAAGACTTCTATGACTCGTCGTCGGCATCAGGCGAATTGAGTTTTGAAGCTTCCAAACAACAATTCTAAACTACATATAGTCAGCACGGCAAATGCCGACCCCTCAGAAGGAGCGTCCAGTCATCTCAGACCTTCGCTCGACCACCGCTGACCGACTCGCAACCTTAAAAGCTGAAAGACCTTAGCTGAGTGCATGTACGTAGTTTCCGATATGTTCTATTCAAAAGTGTTCTGTTCAATTCTAACCCTTTCACTCTGTAAGTCAGGAAATACTCCACAATCGCTGAGTGAGAAGACCACCTCCCATTGAAACTACATTGAAAGCATTCGCCAGGAAACTGAGCGACGAGGTATAAACGATGTCGACGACTCGACATACCAGACGATACCCGTAAAGATCACAATTTTTTCTTGGGTTTTTTTTTTGCCGGAAACAAAAACGTTCGAGAATCTGCTACTCGTCAGTACAATGCCTTTGTTCTTATGAATGATATCTACCTACGAGATCGTGCTTTAGGACAAAGGTTTTCTGGTTAGCGTTCACTTCTTAAGACCGGAAGCACCTAGATGCACATCAGCGATCGCATCGGGTCATGGATGGCGCGGTAATCTCACATCCGTTCGCGCGGCTGCATCCTCCGCCGGGAAGTACGCGCTCCACAATTTCTGAAATCATGTTGGACATGCAGCCGGACACAAGAGCGGGCGAAAAGCTCACCTGCGTTGGGGGCGGGAGCGCTGTACGCGACCGAGGCAAGAATAAGAGCGACGAAAGTGGTGAAGAAGTTCATGGCGAGGTTGGATATCTGGTGGTTATTGCGCTGGGCTGTTCAATTTGCAGTAGATGGAGATGATGTCTTGCGCTTTGGTTTGGGGGTTTATATATCCTTTCTCCGCCCAGTATTTGTTGGTGCACGGTGACAAGACGCAGTGCATCCTCACGAAGACCAGGATACCCGTCCTCGCAATGTTCCGTATGAAACTAGTGTCCTGGGCAAAAGGCTATCCGCGAGGGTCTTGTCCCCTGCATGAGAACAGACGGCGATACCGTACTCAGCGGAGCTGACGGGTGGCCGCAGGGATACGTCATGTGAGTACCTAAGACAAAAGTATGGAAATGAGACAGTCTGTAACTGTAACAGACATCGCGAACACACCTATACGTGCTACGCATGCCCATACTTTCGTGGCGGCTTCTTGAATGCGGCGTTTCGGCGGTTATGTAGATTGCGATCGAAGGGACCGTACGGGAAGGCATCATCTGTATCGTGGAGTGTCATATGCCCACCTGCTTGAGGTTATGTCTCAATCGATCATCACAATCGGTGGTGAGTGTGACCTGTGTGGAAACACTACAGTGAAGGGACTCACAGGGACTGAGGGAGCAACTGGGCCAACACCAACACCGTGACGTTATCGCCATGGAACAAAGCACGGACTCCTGTTTGGTTCTTCAAGTCGAATGGCAGCCTACAGTGCACAGTCATGCCCAGTGATCTCCTGTCTAACAGTCGGCGTCTGCCTCTTCTAAACTTCCAACGGACGATGCCAGACAGCATGAGGCTCGAGTCCGCCGCGTTCTCTCACTTGCAACAGCGGCGCGTGGGATCCATGAGATCAGAACGGTCAACCATACTTACTTGTTCTCGTCGGGTCTGACCTGGGATGGCTAAGCGCTGGTGAGTTTGTACATGAATGCATGAAGGCCTGACGCGAAATAAGATTTGAATTTGACTGAGCTTCTAAACCGTGGCTTCGGTCAGCACGGCAAATGCCGACACCTCACTCACTGCCTCGCAACACCGCTGGACCTCGCTCTTGCAACGAACACGCAGACCAGAGGAAGCCGAACAGCGTTGACTAAGGGCAGGTGGTTAATGTCTCCAATTTTACCGCTTTCCTTCGGTATTCAGGAGATTCTTCGCGAGCGCATGGTAAGAAGACAACCTCCCATTGAAACTGCATTGAAAGTATTCACAGGGATACTGAAACGACGAAGTACTTGTAACACCAGAGTCGAAACACAGTCCCGTAAAGATCACAACTTCATTCCTTTTCTGCCCGAATACGAAAACCCTTTCTATAATCTGTCACTCGTCAATACAATTTTATTCACGCTTAGAAGTCGAAGTCCACGTACGGCACCATGTTTCAGGACGATTCTTTGCCAGTGTGCCTGTTCACTTCTTAAGACCGGAGGCACCTGTATGCACGTCAGCGGTCGCGTTAGAAAATGGAGGGGGCGAATCTCACATCCGTTGGCGCGGCTGCATCCTCCGCCGGGAAGTACGCGCTCCACGATATCTAGAACCATGTCAGACATGCTGCCGGACACAAGAGCGGGAGCAGAACTCACCTTCGTTGGGGGCGGGAGCGCCGTACACGACCGACGCCAAGATGAGGGCGATGGCAGTGGTGAAGAAGTTCATAATGAAGATAATATCTCGTAGATGAGTACACTGGGGCTGTTGGTGCGGTGAGATAGAGATACCGTGTCGCGCTTTGGTCTGGGGGTTTATATATTCATTCTCCCGTTCTATGTTTGTTGGTACACGATGGCAAAACGTATTGCAGCCTTCTGAAGACCAGGATATCCGGCCCCGTGATGATCCATCTGAAGTTGATTTCCTGTATCCGCGAGGGTCGTGTCCCATGAAGGAAGACGGCGATACCGTAGTGTTATGTCACAATTCATTATTGTCTTCAACGGGGGTGTTAGGCGGCCGCAGAACTATGTCAATTTGAGCGACCTCAAACAGTTCTGTGAGACAGAGGCCGTCTATACTTGCAGCAGGCGGCCTGAGCGCACCTAGTTGCGCGTGCCGATAGCTTCGGTGACGGCTTCTACTGCTTACAGTCTTCCGCCGAGTATATAGACTTCTTTCTCCTGAGTACGATCGGATAGGATATGTCAACCATCGTATGTATTGCAGAGTGCCGTACGTCCACTTACTTGAGGCCATGTGAGTACCAGTCATAGCCATGGACCCTGTTCACCACAGTCGTGGGCCAGCGTAATCTGTACGAAATCGCTGAAGGGCTGCTGGCTGTCTGGAACAAATGCAAAGCCTGCGGCGTAACCATTTAATCGCTTAGGGCGACAGCCGGTAAACGGCGATCTTCGACACCTTCAGATGCACACCATCAGGTGGCTTTGTGGTAGCAGCTAGTCTCCTGTTCTATTCCAATATCTTGGATTTCTACACATACCTATCCGGAAGTGCTGCCGCGACAGCCTCTGCACGACGCCTTCATACTTTGGCAAACAGTCGTCGATCGCACTTCAATCGAGCTGCCACCAAGAACGCCGCTCCCACAATCCCAAGAACACCCTGAAAAATGAAGATCAAGCCGATGCACCCACTCTTGTCAGCGAGCGGACATACCGTGTATATGATGAGACTCTGGAAGTGTTCCCTCGTTTGAGTCTTGATGAACACTCCTCCGATGGGAGTGCCCGCGAGCGCGCCGAATGATAACGTAGCAAACAACATGCCGATCCTGCCGCCGACCTGTTCCACAGGGGAAATCTGGTTGACACACGCCTGAAGAACCATGTAAGGTTAACTTCCCTGTACGAAGGAAAAGGGTTCAGATACTCACCGGCATCAGAGTGAAGAAAGGGCCAGACACAAAGCCGTACAGCGCGGCGAAAACAATGATCGGTGCCTCGCCAGTTGTCGGATACCATACCGCGAAGTCGATGATGCTACATGCTAACACGGATACACAGATGACATTGAATCTAAACACGTCGATCAGTCCGGAGAGACCGACTGACAGTGCCGTACTTACCGCCCGACCCTATCGGCCAAGATTGCTGGAAGCACGCGTCCGAAAATAGACGTCGCGTTCATGATGGGGAGTAAATACGGCGTGATCTTGCTTTCGCCGTGCGTGGCCACACCGTACAGACCGACGTAGAAGAACGGATTGAACACGGACAAGATGTTGAAGAATGCGCCAGCCGCGAACAATGCGTAGCGGGGGTCACGGAACGCCGTCAAGTTGATGATGCGGCTCAGAGGCGGCAGCGGTTTGGGGGGCCGCCTGGACTTGATGGTGAATGTCGCGATGATGTAGCAGCCAAGTACTATGAATGCAATGGCTCGCACAGCCCATCCTATACGCAGACGAGTATCAAGCCAGGTTCTCAACGAACCCTAGAGGATACGCACCGAACCCGACACGCGGAAGAAGATGGTCGAGCATGATGGGGAAGACAATGCCTCCGGCACTGGCTCCTGCTAGCACGCATCCGAGAGCGTAGGCAGATTTCCGCTTGAACCAGTGGGTGATAACGGAGAGTGCAGGGAAGAACCTATAAGTCACAAGTGCCGTTAGCATACAATCGGGGAGAAAGGATGGAAGAATTTTGTACCCGAACGTAGCACCAATGTTGAAAAGGATCGCTTGTGTGAGATATTGTTGGTATATTTGTTGCGGTTTCGTGAGAGATAACATGAAAAATGCGAAGCTCGTGACGGCCCCGCTTATGGGAATCATGTAGGTTGGCCCGAAGGCATCAAACAAGGATCCAGAGAACGCGCCAACTAGAGGTCATGACTCACATGAAAATCGAAGTGATGAGATGATGCGAAGAAAACGGCTCACAGAAATATAGCACAAACACTTGTATGGCGCCGATCATAGATATCAACGTCGGGTCGTAATTCGAAAGATAGTCCCTCTTGTAAAAGTCGCTGAACGCGCCGAAGGCGTTCACAACGCTGTGGCAGAGCTGTGAGAAGAAGCAAGTAAGGAAGAGGGCGAGCGACACACACCCAAACGTGCTGAACCCAACGAGCGTTGCGCCAAGAACCGTCAACCATGCCTGCAGTCCGCCATCCGGCGGGGCGTAAGGATCAATCGGGACCTCGGTGATTATTTGGTGCTGCGACGACTCCTTCTCGTTCACTTGTTTCTCCACGTCGGACATGGATCGTTCTTGTAATGTATGCGTAGACGGGGTCGCAGAGCTGCGATGCCTTTCTGGTGACGACGGCTGGTGAACGAAAGACATTTTCTAGGTCGTGGCGGTCGTAAACGGGGAGGGTCGGACAAGCAAGGCGCTGTAGCATGGCTATAGCGTGCATGATATACTATGCCCCACTCCCGTATCCGTAGCGGGAATACTGGAGGACGTTTGTGGGTCTCCGAAGCGCCCTCCGGAACAGATGCTGCATCAATCTGCCAATTCGGTGTGGGATGCGGACCTTGGGCGACAGATAAAATCTCGACGACTTGAGCATCGCTGAAATGCAAAGACAAGTATGGGCAGGAACATGTAAGTTACTGACGCATCAAGACGCGATGGTAGAGAATAGTTTGGTGGTCCGCGTCGTGCACTCAAACTCCGTGACGCGTGCCAAAAGGGTCGCCAACGTCACGGAGTATGTGGGTCGCGGCGGCTCGCCCGCCCAGCCCAGTCGTCGACCAGTCGTTGACCATCTCTGACCGCTTCTGACTCTCGGGGCCCCGCAGAGCCTCGAGTAGTCGAGGAAACAATGACGGTGGACCAAAAAGTAAAGTAAGTTACTTGTCATTACACATCCGACGGGAATGAGCACCATGCATGATAAGCCCTCTGTAGCGTACGAGATTCGAATTTGGGAGGTCCACCAGCGGTGATGGTATTGATCAAACTCCTCCACCACTTTTCTCCACCGGAATCGCCATCCGGAATGTCTTCGAAGCGGTCTTCAACGACGGCGCAAATGACACCTCCTTCAGCTCCGCGCAGATCTGCCAGCCAACGCTTGAGTGGTTGGGATCAAAACCATGCGAGTACTCACCTCCACAAATTCATCGAGATCGATGTGCTTTTGCTTGGCAAAGCCGGTCTCCTCCAGCACATAGTCGAAGTCCTTCGCACTGATGCCCTCGTACCCCCGGAGCCCAGCCAACAGATCCTTGAGCGCGCCTTTGTCCAGCTTCACCTCCGGGCCGCTACCCGCGCGTTGCAAGAACGCCGCGCACAGCTCGTCCACCTCGCCGGGCTCGAACTGTGCGCGACTGTACTCGGCGCTCACGCCATGGAAGCCCCCGCTGACGTTCACAGGTAAGTGGAGCTTCTTCGCGGCCCATTGGAGCCACCCAGCCTTGTCTGCGGAGAATGGAGGGACCTCGACTGCCTGGAGACCCATGCTCTGAAGGAATTTCGTCGCGCGGACGAACTCCTCGTATTTACGTGCGTTGTTCCAGTTCAGTTCTTCTGACATAATGTCAATGACACGAGGAAGAGCCTCAAGGGCGGCTTGTGCGTTGAGGAAGGAGAGACGGATGCGCCGAGCGATGACGTCCGTTGCAGTGAGTGCGTACTCGTGTCTTACCGCATAGCGCACTTCTGCCTCAATGACTGAGTGGCGAGAATTACATCAGAACACTGATAGCTGCAAGGCACGGAAGACGTACACGGATATGCCGGTGCCAGACGTATGCCGTAGACAGGCCATGATTCACCAGTGGGTTGAGCAAGCTGGAGCACCGTCCATGCTCGGTCACCGTAATTGTTAGAAAGGTGCTTCGCAACCTCCGTATCCAACCCATACTGTCCGAAGAACAATTCAACAAAGCAGGAATGTCAATACCGAACGTACTCACACGCTGAATCAGACCGATAAACATATTCCGACTCCAGCCGTCGCTGCCGACGAGACGAAGCTTCTCTGTGACACACCCACTCTTGACCCTATTCTCCAGGCTGAATACCTTCACAGCCTCGTCGACTGTCTCCTGCGCCATAGCTCGGTATGTTGTCCATTTGCCGCCTGCGATGGTCAGCAGCCCTGAGTCCGAGACATGTATCATGTGATTCCGCACTAGACCCTCTGTGCTGCTCGCAGAAGGATTCCTGACAAGCGGCCGAAGCCCCGACCAAGCACTCAGGACGTCTCCGCGGCGCACCTTGATGTCAGGCGACAGGTACCGCCGGACCTCTTCCAGCACCCAGCGGATTTCCTCTTCCGCGGCGCGAGGTTCGTTCTCGACGGGCGCTGGCGAATCCGTGGTGCCCGCGATTGTGTTGCCTTCCCATGGGAGGAAGAAGATAACGCGTCCGTCAGACGTTGCAGGGTCCAAGAGACCCATGGTGCGCGGAGAGTAGTAGTTGGGCAATGTTATATGAATGCCGGATGAGGCTTGCACTATGGGCTTGTGCGCAGGGTTATCCATAGTCAGCATAGCGTCAGAAAATGGACCAGTCGCGTTGATAATACCCTTGACTCCAAGGTCAGAAAGCTGTCACATAAGACGCTGGGTGACATGCCTTGGCTTTCACCTCCCATTCATCGCCGGTGAGGTTATCTCGCACGCGCGCTCCTTCAAGCTTGCCGCTTGCATCTTTCCGAAGTTGAATAACCTCCACTTTGTTTGCAACCGTCGCGCCTTGCTGCACTGCGGTCATGATGAGCGCCATGTTCATGCGTGCGTCATTATGTTGTCCTGATTAGAACTGTGAGCCGCAAATCTCTGGACTCCGCGAGACACTCGCCGTCATAATAGACCAGAGCGCCCACAAGACCGTCGCCCTTCAGCATCGGAAAGGTTTCTAAAGCCTTTCCCTTGCTCATCACGTAGGAGGTCTCCATATTCTCCTTCCCAGCAAGAATGTCGTACATCTTGCAACCCACCCAATAGTAGGGCACCTGCCAATACCTCCGTGACATCGTCAGAGGTACCACCACAATGGTCTAGGCTGCAGCTCACTTGTATATCGGTAGCATGATGGGGAGCATGTGTGACAAATAGGGGGCAGTCTGGAGGAAGATACGACGTTCGTGCAGGGCTTCCGTCACGAGTTTGTATTGCTCATAGTCGAGCTCCATGACAGCTTTCTGAAGGTAGCGTACACCCCCATGCACCAGTTTCGTCGACTTGGACGAGGTGCCTACAGCAGCTCCTTGTGAGCAACGAAACGCGCGTGCAGAGGGCCAGAACATCGTAGGAACGCACCAGCACTAAAATCATCTCTCTCCACCAGTGCGACCTTCAAGCCACGGCTCGCTGCATCGACCGCGACACCAGCCCCTGTCGCGCCGCCGCCCACAATGAGGATGTCGAACCTATCGGACTCGTCTCCGCTTCCTGACGCTTTCAGCGCTGCAAGATTCTCCTCGCGGGTGGGCGGCAGCCAAGGTGGCGGTGGCCTGCGGGTCTCCCTCGTCGATGCTGGGTACGCTGGCCCTGAATTGAGGTACCAGTACCCCGCACCCGCCGTGGCTGCAGTCGCAGCGGACGCATAGCCTAGAGTCTTGCGAGAGAAGAGAACGCGGGCACGTCGCAGCATGGTCAGAGTCGCGCTGCGCTGCGGTGTGCGCGGGCGCTGTCGCTGTAAGGCGTGGGCGCTGAGAGAGAGGGACGGAGGAGGCGACGGGACCAGATCATTTCAACTCCGAGTGCGTTGTGGGCAAACCTGCTTGCTGCCGGCGACCGTGGCGTCATCTGCTCTGGCCCGCCCTCTCCCGCCGGCCCGGCTCGCTCGGCACAGCGGGAACGTTTGCAACGCTCATTCGTCCCTACAGCTAATGCTACATCTGACAGTAATCGATGCCAAAGAATTCTGGATATGTGAGACACAGTGTCCGAAGCTATGACCAAGCACGCAAGTATTTGAAGTACAGACGTCCGCGGGACGGGCTGGTAGATATTTGGATGATCCCAAGATGGTCATACGCGGCGGGGGGGAGTCAGATTGTTTATTTTCTCGTATGGCCCTACAGTCACATGTCCTGCGGATGTGGTATAATTCATAATTTAGGGGAGAGGTTCATGCGCACTGACGGGGATCGACACCCGTGTCTGCAAGAAGATATTAAGCTCCGTCATATGGATTTGCACGCCCCTTTCCTTGTCCTACAGGGTAGCGCGTATACGTGGGAGGGGGTGGGGTGACGGGAGAAGGATCTTCGACCGACGGGGCAGCGCTGTCGCTCCTGTGCTCCGTCAACTCCCAACGACTGCGAGGTCGATCCTCGTTCCGTCGACCAAGACTGGCTTGCCAATCTGTCTTCCTCGGCGTGTCATCTGCTGAGGGCAACATGAAGCCCAGGCCCTGCCCAGACCCTAGGGTTAGGGTCGCGTCTCTCGAGGGCGGTTGCAGGTCGTGGGCTTGGTGAGCGGGAGGCGGGCGTGCTGTGGGCTGGACAGCTCCGTCCCGAAGCAACACAGATCGGTCGAAGGAGGGATTGACAACTAGGTAGGGGTCGGTTGGGGATATTGGAGATTTGGTCCCCATGGCTGAAAAGAAGCGGTCTGAATCGACGCACGCACCTGAGAGATGAGGGCTCGACTTACATTTTCGCTTCTCCTTCTCAGAGGATGAGCGGGAATGAGGCGAGAGGCACCCGGCGGCGTGACGAGGCATGTATATGACGCGTTCGTGAGAAGGTGTGGGGCTGGACAGAGGTGGACGTGATGACGATGCTGAAGAGTTGTGTCGTTTCGGTTTGCCGGACTTGTACATCTTCCACAGGCGAATGGTGAGGGGAATGCCCCACAGCACATAGGCGATGCAAACGAATATAAGAGCTAGAATTTTGACATAATCGATCATCAGCATGGAAGATAAGGAGGACGGCTGTTCAGGGCACACCTAGAACAGCGAGGTCTATCCAACAGACTCTGACTGAGTCGGCAATAGGTTTACAGCGAGGAGGAGGAGGGGATAGGTCGCGTTCGAAAATCGGGAGGTACATGGGCCAAGTTAGCTGGGAAGCGTGTAGGGTTCAAGGGTATAAAAAAAAGGGTATGGAAGACACAGGAAGAGTCTCTGGGCGTCGGCGGATATGGGGTTTGAGGAGTTTGGGTGGTTATTGTACATGGGGCGGGGCCTTACGTGTCGGCGGCCAGTTCAAACAACAATGCCAACCATGAGCAGTAACCTGTTGGATCAGTGCATAGTATACATGAACAGAACGTACAGGTCGATGGATTCACGCATGATTACTAGAAAGACCTAGGCTGGTACCTAATAGTAAGTGGTTGCTGTCTCGACGCGAGGAGCGAGTAAATGGTCCAGTCAACAATGCGAGCGGCGTCGAACAGACTCGACTCGGCCGCGGTGAGCCGGACGGTTGACCGGACCGGTGCGGCTACTTCGGCCACCAAGCGCGGACAAACAAGCACGTGACCTACGCGTCGGTACACAAAAGCGCGACGCGTCTTCGTTTACTGGCCCATTCGCGTCTTGCTTCCAACCGCCATCATCTCCCACCACCCCACCACCCTCAACTCACACACCCATCACTTCACATAAATGGCCCGTACCAAGCAAACCGCTCGCAAGTCCACTGGTGGCAAGGCTCCTCGTAAGCAGGTGCGTAGCTTGCCGCCTGTCCGTCGTCGACAGTTGGTCCTCAACGTTATCGTGTAGCTCGCTTCGAAGGCCGCCCGCAAGACCGCCGCCGTGAGTGTCTCCAGATTGTATCTCTCTTTTTCTCTCGCTCATCGTGTCGTCCCCGCCAGACCGCTGCCACCGGTGGTGTCAAGAAGCCCCATCGCTTCCGTCCGGGTACCGTCGCCCTTCGCGAGATCCGTCGCTACCAGAAATCGACCGAGCTCCTCATTCGCAAGCTCCCCTTCCAGCGTCTTGTGCGTGAGATCGCGCAGGACTTCAAGGTTCGTCCCCATGCCTTTGTCGACACGACGTTCTTTCTTATTGTCGATTGCGGTACATGCAGACGGATCTCCGTTTCCAATCTTCCGCCGTCATGGCTCTTCAAGAAGCCGCCGAGGCTTACCTTGTGTCCCTGTTCGAGGACACGAACTTAGCCGCCATTCACGCCAAGCGCGTAACAATGTACGTTTGTTGCTCGTGATTCTTCGTGGCTTGTTTTCTAACCTTCCTTGTCCAGTCAACCGAAGGATCTGGCTCTCGCTCGTCGTCTCCGTGGCGAGAGGAGCTAGGTGATTAATTCGTTAGTCACGATGCCCTGGTCCTGTTCTTTCATCTCCACAGCCCCTTGTCGCCACGCAGCGCCCACTAAATCTCTTTGTTCTTTGTAACATCTGTACATATCTACACTAGAGCTGCTTGCTGTTATATATGACCTGCAGGCTCAAATCCGTCAGCGAGACGTCCTCCAACTTTCAAGAGATTTACCCTGATTCACTTCCTCAATCCGGACTCGACTTAGCGGTCACGTGGTCTACGCGTTGCCATTTTTGCTTCCGTGGGCAAGTCAAGCTGTCAAGACATTGTTCTCTACCCCTGCCTGATCTCCCTCAAAGCACTGGAGCGACACCCAGCCTCGTAACGCGTCTATCTCTGACCTTCGAAATATCTTTGAATCCCTTGCGATGTACAACGACGCCGCCAGTGGTAGATACTCCGACTGATTATCGTTCACGACGATCGCTGATCATCGCATGAACCCCCAGACGCGCCCCTGTACCTCGTACCGAACAGAGAGGGCACAGGCAAGCGCCTCGTGCGGCGCCCGCACCCGCCGCCAACGACCGCGCCGCTGCCCGACGACTTCGACGCGATCACCGTCACGCGCGGCGGCACGACGGTGCACGACCCGGCCGACTCGGCGCTCGACATCGACTACGACGACATGACCGTCGAGCAGGGCTTCGGGCGCGAGATGCCGCTGCGCCGCGCGGGCAGCCCGACGCGCAGCCTCGGCGGAGAACTCCTGGGCGCGCGGCCGGGGCTCCACAAGGGGAAGGCGAACAGCGTCGCGGGCGGGATGGGCGAGCGGCCTGCCAGGAAGAGCCTAGGCGGCGGCGGAAAGGCGAAGGCGCCGACGGCGGGCAGGGTGGATTTGGTGCAGAAGAAGGTGCTGGAGGACGGCCCGGAGCGCACGATTTCGGTGTGGAGGGAGGGCGTCGCGAAGAGTGCGAGCGAGCAGGGCGATGGCGAGGGCGAGGTGAAGAGCGAGGTGGACAGTCATGCGGGCAGGAGGCGGGTGAGCGTGGACGAGCGCAAGCGAAACGGCCTCAACGGCCTCGGGCTAGCGAATCTCAGTCTGAACGGAAAGGAAAGTGCTGGGCCCATGACAGAGGTGTGTTTCGTGTCTTTTGAAATTTGATGCACGCTAATCTGTTAGAAGGGTCCACGGTCGCCTCAACAGCGCAGTTTCTCGGGCGCGTCGTCCCCTCCGCAGACAAACATGTCTCGCATTAGCCCTCCTCAAATTGCGTCCCCACAGAAAGCACTCCGAGCACAACCTAGTTCCCCTTCTCGTGGCCCGCCTAAACCTGACTACACGACCGCCTCCTCAGACGGTCTTTCCACATCGCAGTCCCGGGCCAACGGTACTTCAACAGTTGAAGCTGTTCTGTCGACGTGCCAACCATCTCTGCTGCACATTGCACCCATCCTCGAAGAGCTCGGGGTTAGGAGAAGTGATCATCTGAGGGCCCTTGCCCGAATGAGCGAAGAAACTCGCGATCGAGAGGTGAAGGAGGAGGCATTGAAGAAAGGGATCACGGTCGTCGAGTGGGCCATTTTTCTGGACAAGTTGCAGAGCCTTTAGCTGTGTGTAGTCCGCCCTTCGGCGATGTATTGCTACCATTTATCGAGCGGATATACCATCATCGTGTATGGATACTTGGATACCACCGATCAAATACCTCCATACCCACTGTTCATCAATCAGGATGCCTTCGTGCGCGTGCGCATCCTCATAACCACCTCCAGCTTGGAAGCAATCAACGTATCTTGCAACTAGGACTGCATGTTGGATGCACCTAAGGCTGCGTGTTGAACGCGAATGCATGCATGTTGAATGCTGCATGGCACAACTGTGCGGAGCTCACCGAAGTGAGTTGTTGAGAACCGCGAAAGTGACATCGAAGCGGATTGAATATAACGTTACCTGTGGAATCTGGTTGTAGATATGCATGTTGAATGCACGTAATTGGCATCAGTTAGCGACGGCCCGACTGTCAGACGCACGACTACGCCCGCTTCTTCGCCCAGAGGAAGTAGAGCTCAACGCTGTACTCCCAGTCAACGGTGTCGAACTCTTCAGCACGTCCCTTCTGAATCTCAGGAGTGTACCCAGCGGCAAGCAAGGCCGGGATCGCCTCGCGTGAGAACGACCGATTGAGAGACGTCCTGAACGTCTGTCCCAAAGTACCGAGCTTGGGATCTGCGGGTGTCCGCGTTGCAGTTCACAGCGAGCTTGCAGGTGGAGAGGAGCGCACCATTCGATACCGGGTTGATGGGGAAGGTCACTTTATGGGCATTGACCTCGCTAAAGGCGCCCAGATCCTCGAGGCAAGACTGGATATTCGGAGGGAAGGTAGGGACTTGACCGACGGATCTCCAGCACTGAATGAGAGCTTTGAAGCTCGCGCGCATAGCCGGAGCATCGCCGCCTACGGTGTCGTCCATGGAGAGTTCCTCAACGAGTAACCATCCGCCCGGCTTGACGAGGTCAGTGAGTTTCTTGAGGAATTCGTCGGGACGAGGAAGCTGTCAGCCCCGATCTCTTTGAGTCTTACGTCGCGGCTGGAAGATGTAGCCACGCACATGGATCAACAAGAGCCGCACATGCACGACGTCAAACGACTCTGCCTCGAGAGGCAGTGGGTCCAACAAGTTGAGTTGGAGGTACTTCAAGTTTGTCGGAAGAGGACTTCTGCAATCTCGGCACATTGAAATCAAAATGCACGGCTGGGCTTACCGATTTGGTAGCTTCTCCATGTCGACGGCGAGGACTTCTGCGTCAGGATAGAGGTTGGCAGCTTCGATTGCCCTGATAAAACACAATCCGGTCTGAAGTCGACTTGAGGACACGGAGACAAACGCACCAGATACCAGACCCTGCACTTTATAGATGCAGAACAGGTCAGTCTGCAAGCATCAAAACCGCGTTGTAAATATCACACCCTAGGTCCACGATCTTTTGCGGATTCTCCAGCGGAGCAAACGTGAACCCGCCATCGAGGTATGCTTTGACGCCGTTGTACATACCATCCAGTCTGCAGAAGAACATCGTGGTGACAATCTATGGTGGACGCCACACCAACTCTTACCTCTCGAATTCTGACTCGTCGTTCTAAATCGTGCATCAGTGAAACGCCTGTGCCGGGTTGTGGCTCAACCTACAGCTTTATGCCAGTAGATGCGTTTCTTCGAGTCCGACGTTGGTTCGGCATCGGCGTTCGACATCTTGACCGCAAATTACAGACTGGAGACTTTGGAGAGAAGGGAACGAGCTAGGAGGAGAATGAAAGGACCCAATCAAGTACTGCTCTGTGTGCGCTAGTGTCGGAGCCGAGCTGTGTGACTCAAGCCCAGAGATGACGATGTTCCTATCTTCAGCGCTTCAATTTCGCCTGGTCCTCTGTGAAGCCCAAAGGTGTCCTAGGCCGCGGCAGAGTCGAGCGTCGGTTGGATATCGCAAACCCCCGGACGTGGCAGATGCTCTAGAGTTCTATCAAAGATTGTACCGTCTAACGCAAGGCTAACTTGAATTTATCAAGAGGATACTGCAGATGGGATGATGTTGGGACGGGGACTCGGAGGAAGAGCAGCGGAGGTCCGAACTCCGATGGTGCGTCACCTGACTAACCCTAACCATATACCAGTGTTCGTCGGAATCGCCGCCGACCTCGCTGAACTTGAGCGATGACCACCACCACTGCACTTCGACACCTCCTGCGCTCTCTTCCCTCGTCGCGCCAGACTGCACCATGTGGAATCTCTTTACTCGTTAGGCCATGTGTTGGTGCAACAAGGCCGCTGCAGCTACGCACCATTGTCACGTCGCGACCACATGCCGCGACGCAGGCCCTGCCGAGTCATCCGCCATCTCAACGGACGGTCTTGCTACTTTACCCGACGCAACACGACATAGAAGATGCTGAACTGGACGTGGACGTAATACCTCCAGAGGAAGCACGGATGGACCTCACAGATCGGGCTGCAGAAGTACGTCGCGTCCTATGCGTTTAGAGCGCCGCTCATCTGGCACAACAGCAACTACGAACAGTAGCAATGCGAGAAGGGAACCCAGATGCTGCATTGCGCATCTCTGTAGAATCCGGTGGATGCCACGGGTACCAGTACAAGATGGAGCTCACGACTCGTCGGGAACCTGAGGATTAGTAAGCATAACCGTCTGCTCTCCCCTGCTATCTAATGCCAGTATTTTCAGTCAATTCTCACATCCAGAAATCAAGCCGGCAAACATCGTTGTCGACGCGGTGTCGCTTGGACTTTTGAGGGGTTCCACGATTGACTTTGCCACTGAGCTCATCGGCAGTTCGTTCCGTGTGCTGGACAATCCGCAGGCCAAAGGCGCAGGTTGCGGATGCGGGGTCAGCTGGGAGGCGAACATCTAGGATATATTTTACGGTATTGTTAGACACGTGTAATTGTTCGGAGACATACAGACAATGAGGGTGAGCGTGGCCCAGCAAGTCGACATGTTAACAATGAGTCAAGTGTGGGAATGTACGAACAGCCTGGACTGTGCTGGAAGGATCCGGAAAGAGCCGGCTGGCGGGTTAAGTAGAGGACCCCACCGCAGCCCACCGCTCGCTCCTTCACCTCCGACCACCACCTCTGTCCCTCTCGTCGACTCGACGACAAGCTTTTCCATTGCAAAAGGTCTCCATTTCCCTACTCTCACTCTTCTCAACCCCAGGGGGTGACAATGGATCATAACAACGGAGCAGGTTTCTTCTCTGCAGCGTTCCACAACATCTTCCGCAACCGAGCAAACTCTTCCACCAACGCGGGCGGTCAGTCACGACAGGAACCGAATTCAAATGCTGCGGGCAGCAGTGTTGCACCAGCGCTGCGGGACAACAGCGGTCAAGTTATGGTGAGTGTCCCCGATGATCCCGGCATCAGCCTTTGTAATGCATTGGAGCAGGACAACGATCGCGAAATGACACCCTTGCACGATGAACTTCCCCCAGCTAGTCACTGGCAGGCGATGGAGGAGGACATCGACATGCACCCCATGTCCTTTGCGCCTAACGACGCACACCCGCACAATGACTCTATGGCCTCTCTCGTCGAGCAGCCTCAACCGTTACATCATCTGCATCCTGTGGCCGGCGACCCGCCTTCTCTCCCACCGACGCGAGACGAGGACGCACGCAGTGACACGTCCATGCCCAGTCTGCAGACCGTTTCCGATTCCTCCTCTGAAGGTGGCGAGGGCATGTATGATGACATGTCACAGTCGGAACGTGATGCGAGAGACGTGGAGATGATGCCCGATCTAGAAACGGTCTCCTCAGACGACGATAGTGCCTGGACCGATGACGACCATTCAGATATGCCGCCTCTGATTCCCGCTGACGGAAGGCGCACGAGACGGCGTGTCGAGGTGGAGGAAGTAGAAGATCCAGATAACCGTCACGCGACAGGTGAGTGCAATCGCGAAACTACCTCCGTGTATGCGCTCATAGCGCTTCCAGGTTCTGGCCAGCCTTCGCAACAAGCACCAAATCCCCTTCCGCATCCGCATCCGCACCCTCCTCAACCCAATGCACATGCGCGGCAGCCACCACTTCCCCATTTCCATTTCCCCGCTTTCCAGGGTTTGAATGCCCCACATCCACCACCGAACCCTGGTCAAGGGCCAACCCTTCCCAGCCTTCGCACTCTATTCGAACCGCTCTTCGCAGAAGCCTTTGCTCAGGCGGATGCTCGTGCACGGGCAGGCCCACAGGGTGCGCAGGAACCAGCACCAGGCCATGCAGATGGGGACGGAGTACATGGCCACGCGCACGCGCACCCGCCTGGCGTTGCGCCCGGTGGCCATGGTGGGCCTGACATGCGAATTCCAATGGTCTCAGTGACGCTAGAAGTGCCAATATATTTACCCGCAAATCCCAGACCTCAAGGACAAGCAGGGGAGGCGCAGGCACATCCTCCGCCTCCTCAGCAAGGCCTCCCACCATTCAATTTCTTGTTCAGTAATATTCCCCCTCAGTTTGGCTTCGCACCCAACTCCAATGGCGCCGCTAACAATGCACCCCCCCAACCCCACCCCACCCACGCTCATGGGCATGGGCCGCAAGTCCCTCCCAACCATCACCATCACCCAAACCAAGGTCCGAACCCGACTGCAAATCCAGCCCCTCTGACCGACTTCTTGACAATGCCAGAGCTATTGGGCATGCTCGGTGTCGAGCAACCCCAAGATGGTGCTGGTGGCTGGGCGGCTGTCATGGGGTTACTCTTTGGTTTGGGCATGGGTTCTCGGGAGGAGGACAGAGAGGATCCTAAGCGGGCACGGCGCCTCGTCTCTGGGTTGGAGGAAGTAGGTGAAGGTATGGTGAGGCGGATGAAGCGTGTAGACGACGGGGAGGAGGCTGGCGGCGGCGGTTGCGCTATCTGCTGGGAGTCCTTAATGGGCGAGGACCAGACTGGAGGGACTCCGGCAGGAGAGGACGCGGAGATGTCCGATGCCGCGCCGGCCGCTCAGAGTCAGTCAGAGCCCCCGGTCAACTCTGAGGGCAGCGCAACCTCATCGGCTGAAGGCGAGCCCGCGGAGAAGCCACTACCCAAGATCGTTTCACTTCCGTGCTCTCATGTCTTCCACAGCGCATGCCTCCTCCCTTGGTTCACTCGGCCCAAACAGACAACCTGCCCTACATGTCGATTCAACATCGATCCTGACAATCTCACGTACGAGCCCCGGGCGCGTGCGGCACCCGCTCAAACGGCTCCGGCCGCTCAATCGGCGCCTGCTCAGCCAGCACCTGCTCAACCGGCTCCTCAACCGACCCCGCCGACTGCAGAGGGCCCTGCACCTGCGCAGAACGCCAATTTGGGTGCTGGTCCAGCCCCTACCCAGGGTGCGACGCCGAATCGCAACGGAGCCGCAGGTGCTGCTCCCCAATTCCCGCAGGGCTTTTTCCCATTCCCGTTACCACCCATGACGCAAGCCGCCGATGGATCCTGGTATGCTTGGGCACCCCCATTCCCGCCATTCGCCCCCGCTACCGCGGCTGGCCATGCTGCCACACCTCCGAATGCGCCCACCAACGGCGCCGGTACTGCACAACGCCGCGAGAAGCGCCCGTGGACATTGCCGCCACCCCCAGGTCCGACGCTCCGCCAGCGTGTTGAGCAACGCGAACGCGAGCGAGGTCTGCGATGCGACGACGTGTCGTGCGGCTTGGGTCCTTCGGACGAAGACCCAGAGCCGCCGAATAGCAACGAAAAGCGTGTCGGTATCCGTCCGCTCGGTGAGCACGGTACTCGTGCATGCCCGCATGTGTTCCACGGCGCGTGCCTGGTGAGTGCGGAACGTGTTGCAGGGTGGGGCCAAGAAGACAGTGAGGAGAAGGAAGAGAAGGAGGGGATGGTTGAAGTCAGTTGCCCGGTGTGCAGGGCGGTTGGCGCCGTGCCCCGGGAGGACTGGGAGGCAGGAGTGCGCGCGCTTGAGTGAGCGCGATCGACGCATTCCCCGTCTCGCTATGTTCGTTCGTCTGTTCACATATTTATGTCCATATCCGCGTTCTCGTCGACTCTTGTCCGTTGTTCTGCGCTTTCGTTTCCTCGCATATGCAGAGTTCCACATAGATACCCTTTACCGTACCGTCAGTTGTAGGACTCCGTCACTTATAAATATCGTGTACATGTATAAGCATAGAACATATACATACAAGCACGTCGAATTCTTCCGTACTGTACTCTAGTCACATTTTGTACCAAATACAATCCATGTTCCGTTCAAACAACCGACGTTCGGGTTTGTTTGCCACGCCTTGATTCTCGTCGAGCTATTACGCACGACGGTTCGGACGAATGCCAAGGTGAAGCCAAAAGTTGGCAAATTAGACGGCACAGATTCTGCCGGGAATTTCTGATGATACTACATAGAGTCCATGTCCTCGATACACCATCTCGTCCGGGCTCATATTGGCTTATTGGCCTCGGAATCTCTGTCGCTTCCCGCCGCACCTCCACTCTGCGGCTTGAATTCCAAATGTGTCGCAATGACCGGCCACACTGATAATATAATCAGCCTCCGTCGAATTAGCGTATGGAAGGAATACCGTCAAACCTTCCTCGAAACCCGGATGTCGGCCTAGTCGTATTTGATGCCACACATTTCGCATAGCGTCCGACCCCCGGATGTCTGCCCAATGGTCCAAGAAGAACTTGACTTCCACCTATAAGGCATCCATCAATATAACAGAGGGATGAATGACTGCTGAAGCTTGACCTTCCGGACAACTTCGAAGGTTGCGGAAAAGGTGGAGAAGACCTCGTACGGGACATTCTCCACAGTAAGAGACTTGGTGATATGCTTGTAATGACGTAAATGATGCGTTCAATGAGTGAGGACGTAGAGAGCTCACCTGGAATGCCCTCTCTTTCAGCTCGCTCAAGTCAAGCTCTGAGGACACCTGTGAGCTGATTCTCGTATATGGATATAGAGATAAATTACATACTGTCGGCAAGCCTGTAGACAGCTTTCGCGGAGCAAGGCATGGGTCTTCCAGCGTTATTTCGCGCCCACTCATGTATCCACTCTCGTCGTGTGCCAATTGGGACTGCGGCAAAGGCCTCTCCCTGTGATTGCGCCGTCCGCATAGTAGCGCCCAGATTAACCTGGCTTTCATTTGGGGTCTGAATAACAGTGTTGGCAGCGATGGGCGGTGGCGGAGGTGCTGAGAGGAACGAGGACGATAAAGGGGCAAACCAGATCGCGTCGGTATACAGCTATCATGTTATGTGAGGTTTTGTTTGATCGGCAAGAGATTGGATACTGTACATAGTAAAGCACCGCTCGGTAAGTTGCATAGGCCACGTCTTTGACGACCACACGCTGTTTCTGCGGGCCCGGGACGTCATCGCGCCCACGGGAGTTGAAACGAGTCGCTACCACTGCAGGCGCTGGCGAATTTCTCGGGCTTGAAGGATGCGATAGCTTGGGTCTCACGTTCCTACTCTCCCCATCATCTTGTTCTTCGGAAATTTCCATAGTCGGCAAACTGGGCTCTAACATGTCTCTGGACGGGCTTCCGGGAGGTGGTACTGGGTTTGTGGTTCCGAGATGTGTATCCTCGCGCTCAAAGTCGAAGTTCGGAGGATCACCATCACCCGTATCGTCGGGCTCCTCTTCTTCTCCTTCTTCCTCTTCGTCCGAGTCTTCAAATTGTGCCCCAAGGGCCGTAAACTCGGATGCACCATCGTTGTTATCCGGAGATCCTTCTCGCCCCACAGAAATGGTGAATTTATCCGATGATGCCTCCGCGAAGCCTGCGCTAAACACTGTAACAACCGTTCAGATGTTTGATTCGTCACCGGCCACGGAAACTTACTGGAATCGAAGTAGTCAGCGCGGCTAAGAAGCTTCTTTGCGGCATAGATTGTTCTGGCATTACGGAGACTTCTTCCTCGCCGTGGCAGGACGAATTCGACGTCAGAGTACATAGGGTCGTCTAAGAGAGCTCCCACAGAGTCAAGAAGGTCTTTCGGAACAGACATCCTGGGGATCGCTGGCGGCGGCTGAGGCGGGGTTGGAGTGGAGCTGATAGTACAAGTAATGACGAACGCATCTTGCGCCTTGACCACGTTGCGAGAGTAGTAGACTGCATCTCTGCGAGAAAACTGTGCCCTAACCACTCATCAGTCATCGGCGGTAGGTCGGCAAATCGCTGGATCAAGCGTACCAGCCCCAGTTCGCCGTCTATATGGTTATGAGCTTCGAGCTTCTCGACCGACAAGTAAGATCTCACGGCACACCTTGTAGGAGAATGAATGGTTCTGTGCTTCCTTCACATTGAATATCTCTTTCTTGCTCAAGCTGAATACTGCGTCGAAGGTGTTTCGAACAGGATAATGCAATCGCATGCTCACTTGTGAAGCTCGAAAGTGAAGCGGAACAACCCCTCACGAACCCATCTAGTTTGAATGAAAGGTTGTAAGGCATACAGTATGATTCGGATCCATCTCTCACCTGCCATTCAAAGCGCCTTCTTTCTCCTCTTGCGTAGGCTGCGGCCGTGCCATTAGTAAAAGTAAAAGAGGAGAATCCAGCGATTGCCTACGCACTTCACATGACAAGAACAGACTGATATATCCGCTACTATCTGCGGTGCTTCCTGTTCCAGAATTGGCATAGAATAAGACCTGAGGGGTTGAACGATGAGCAAGGAAGGTGGCAATATTACAGGAGCTCGCGGGTAGGACACAACTTGCCTGCCAACGTCCCCCACCGAACTTGACAGACTTCGTAACCTTTGACTTCGCTTCTCCTTTGCTGAGAAAGTATCAGCGTACTGACGACCGGTCAGCGCTGGACTGCGTTCGCACCTGGAATCGAAGATGCTCTTGAGTCCTCGGACAGTCCACTCGAAGCAGATGGAGTTACTCTCCAGAAACTCCACCGCGTCCGACATCGTCGTGTAGGTATCCTCAGCGATTAGTCTGAGGGAAACCAAGTTCTACGTAGGAAGAGTGGTTCAGACTGCGGAAGATGTGTGGCGAGCGCAGGTTATGCGACCCGAGGCGCGCGGCGGCGACGTGAAGAATAAGCGCCCACACAGCCATACATTAAGGTTAGGGGTTACATGACCTCATACGCTACTAGACGCGCTACTTTCCTCCGGCCAACATCTTCCTGAAATCATCCTGCGCCTTGCCCTGACGAGGTCCCGACTGGTCCGCAACAGCAGAAGAACTCGACACCGTCGCATTGGGAACAACAGCCGGCTTTCTGACGTGGCCCAAACCGGCGCGCGGTCGCGACGCCGCGTGCCGGGGGACAAACATGCCGCCAGTAGGAGCTGGCGCTGCCCGTGCAGCTCCAGGGCGATCCTCGTTCTCGGACAGTTTCAGTTGCGTTCCGTTGAAGACAACGGGGTCAGGGAGTAAAAGGAGCTTCGCGGCGTCCTGTGAGACAAAATGTGAGGGCAGGAATCACTAAAGCAGAGGACAGACAAACCGCGGGCGTTTGGAATTCCGCCACAGCTTCATGCTTGTCTTCGAACACTTCCACCCGTTTGATGGGGGCATATTTTTCCAATGCTTGTTGCAATAGACCTTCCGAAGTTCCCGAAGGCAGTCCACGTATGCGTAGAGATCTGTTGCGAGTGTCTGCTTTCTTCCCCATACCGCTTTCTGACTCGCTGCCGAAAGTTTAATGCAAGCTCTCTCAATCGATATTCGAGGGCACATACCGTTTCCGACCCTTGACCCGAGTATCCGCGAGGGTAACGGCAATTCGCCGCTTCTTCAGCTCATAGTTATTGGCATTAAGAGCGGTCACCGCGTCTTTCTGTACAACGCCGTGGTCAGTACACATCCAGACCCTGACATGTAGATCTTACTTCTTCCTCGAATTCGATGAACGCAAAACCCTTTGAATGATTCTCTGCGTCGAGAGCCATTCGAACATCTTTGACCGGGCCGTACTGGGTCCATATATCAGCACAAGAACTGAGTACTGAGTCGGTACAGCATACTCACAGTTTTGAACAGATTCTCAAGGTCTTCCTTAGTAGCAAATTTGCTCAATCCAGCAACGTATACTTCTTTGGCATTGGCATCCGCATCGGTTCGCTCCTTCTTGCGTTCAGGATTCGAGATGTACACATTCAACGGTAGGCCAGACTCGAGCTCCTGGCCATGAAGTTCGAGAGCCGCTTTCGCCGAGTTCTGCGCTCATCAATATAGCTACTATGTCGGCCAGAAAGGTATACTCACCGGAGACACGTATTGGACGTAACAAAAGCGCCGCGTGCTCTTGAACTTCTTGCTTGGCCATCGTACGTCGAAGATAAGTCCATACTAGACTCGCATCAGCCCGTGGACAGTAAGAGGAACGGAGAACGGCGAATCAAACCTTTCCGAAAAGTTCACGCATAGATGCATCGTCCGCTTTCTCCGGGAAATTCGTTACGTACAACGTAGACTGCCACGCCATATGCACGGCAATCTCATGTTCGTGCAAGCGTTTTTTGTCCTTTGTCAGGGCAGCGGGTACACTGTCGCGCTCCATAAATTCAACTGTGGCGACAAGAGCATTGGGAAGGCTCGTCATTTTGATTTCGCGGATACTGCCACACTATATGGGGATTAGAAAGATGGAGATCGAGCAGAATGAACAATCTTACATCCTTGAACAGCTGTCGTAGATCGTCATCGGACGCTTCGGATGGCAACTCGCCGACAAACACAGTGCAATTCTCGCGGTCCCTGATCACTGCTCGTCAGCTTTCGGTTGTTCGCAGTAGATACAAGCTCTTTACCGTTTCAGATGTTGAACAGTCTCTGGCGTGAGGAATCAGCAACTATTCATCAGGAATGCGTTGTATGTATCAAACACACCGATCTTAGCTTTCTTGGTATCCTCTACGGCAAGGGAGTCTTCAGCTTTGCGCTTGACACCTGTCTGGGTAACCTGTGCCTCGCTGTCGACCTCCATATGTACTTCTTGCGGCTGAGCAGCGCCAACGGCTTCGGCAGCGGGCACCTGGGCCGCCTGCTGCTCCATCGCCATCTGCATCGCTTGATAGGACGCCTGCTCCGCTTCCTGATTTCGACAACCGGTCAGACTAGGCAAACTAGATAACTCCCTTGACCAACCTTTGCACGTCTTGCATTGACTTGGCCACGCACTCTCTGAACTGTGTCTAGGCACTCCTGTATAGTCTCAACAGTCCCGTGCGCATGTTCAAATGCTATCCAAGCTTCCCAAACAGCCTCCGGCCAATCGAGTTTCGCTGTGGCTGCGTGAGCGAAGACCTTGCGTGCCGATTCGTGCTCCTCGTCTCTCCTGGGAAGAGATATAATCAGATGAAGTGTCTGGTTGACTAGGGAAAGTGAGCGTTACTTCAGAGTTTCGGCATGCTCAATCCAAGGGAAGTAATTTGTTTTGTAGTGCCGAGCGGTACGTCCCCACACGTCAGCAGCTCTGTCGTTATTCTCGGCATGTAGAAGCTATAAAAACATCTCAGCGTACATGGACCAAGAGGGAGAGGAAAGACAAACAATCTCAACAAGGAACTTCTCGAGCCTGAAACGAGGGTCGCCAGTCTGAGAGGCTTTGAAGTGAAACCGTTACTGCTCCGAACGTGAAACAATTAATAACAGCTTGCCTGTCCTGACTAATTTGATACCGCTCTCTAGCAAAGAGTAGATGTCTTGTGCAGCGTCGTCTAGAACGACCAATACCGTTGAGTTTCCCTCAGATTTCCGCTCTTGATAACTTACCTGTCGGCCCCTGCGCCTGAATCCGCCTATGTTCGTAACCTGCCCTGGAAAGAACAACCGGAACGATTTGTTCGGGATCCTTTTGGAGAAGCTTTGTTGCAAACGCCCTGTCATAGACACCTGGTGACGATCAACTGTCAGAGCAAGCATTGACTCGTAAAATCAAAGCCCGCACTAGCCACAGTCTCATACTGGGACTCATCATCCAGTCCAGAGGTAAAGCCCTCCTGTGTGTGATGGGTCAGGATGAGTTTACCTGCGAAGAAAGCGGAGCAGAGCGGACCAAAAAGCGAATGTATTGTGCCCATATCTCCCCGGAGCCCGGCACACTTCGAAGGGCGCGTTGCAAAACGGAATGTTGCTCATCCTTTTCTGCCGAATAGATGCGCTACCGATATGACAACTAAACTCAGGTTGCCATGATCAGGAGAATAAAGCTGTGATACGGACCAGTGCATCAATGTAGCTGTCCCAAAACGAGCGAAGCATTTCTTCGGAGCCTTCTTCGCCGACGAATCTTCGCTTCGCTGCCTCTGCAATCGCGCGTTCGTACACCCCTGACACGACGGACAAGTCCGGTTTTCGGGATCGACGCTCATACTTCACATAATGATCATATGCAGCCAGGGAGTTCCCAGCTTGTGCCTATCAATCTTGGTGAACAAAGATTGTCCCTCAGGCTCTCAGTCAATGAAGATAAAAGCGACATACCAGACGTGTTTCGTATGGTTCTCGCCAATCGTATTGTTTAGAGGCCTTTGCGCGGATCTTCGAGGCTTCCACGAGTAACGTCTCGTATTCCGTAGGCGGTTTGTGATTGGTGGTGAACGAGGAATACGACTGGAATGTCTCCTCGTGGTCTGACACGCCGTTAGGCAACTTCATGACTCCAGGCGGATAGGCTCACTGAAATGGGGCTGTTCGAGACGATCGAGGTGCAATTGCTCGATGTTCAAAACAAGAAGTGGTCTGTTTCAGAGCCAACGTCTCAATCATGTCTCTGACGCGACAGCTGATGGATGAACTCACTTCTCCTCCGCTGGGGCCGCATCGAGCGCTTCGAATTCCCAGTCGCGTTGGGCTTCCCAGAGTCGGTACCCCTGCCCCCTATAAGAGAATGGCATAGATCTATCAGCATTTGCTCACCTCTGTCAGATGTTTGAGTCCCTTCGAGACGACGAAGGACAAATTATCGTGAGTCCATTGCGTGGAGAACGGCTCCTCTTCGGTGGGTTTCGACTCCAACGACGCGAAGTGAGCATGTCTGTCGATCAAGAATTCGACGTGTTGGAGAAGCAGAGGGATTGCTAGCGTCAACTTAGCACAACTACGAGCTCTGAATGCGGTTATGCTTACACAAATAGTCCTGCTCTGCCCTTGTATACACGTCCAGGATCTCCTGCGCTCCCTCGAGGGTATCCAGGTCGACCGACTTCTTCTTGACCTCAATGTACGGAATCCACACCTCCTCTCCCGCAGCCCAATAGTTCGTCATCATCTCGCGAGCGCTGTGCACCTGGTCGTCCATACCGGCCGCAGAGGCCAAGTTGATGTGTTGCGCATGGAGTGTGATATCGTATGGATTTTCTGCGAGTTCAGTGAGAAGGTTCGACAGTGCCTCCAAGGCTTGAACTTCGTCCATGAGTAGAGAGCCACAGAACAGAATACGCGCGAAGTTGAGAGGTCAGAATGAGGAGTACGCGCTCGCGAGTCCGAGTCGCAGGCGGCTCCGCCTGCCAGACGCGCGCCGGTGGCGGACCTGCTCGTTCCGGTGAATGTTTCCCACGCATGCTTTCCGCGGATTGGGCGGGCCGCTCCCCTCTTTCCGGAACCTCACAAGACCACCTCGTCGAAATGCAGCCAAAAGCTCGCAGCAACCTCACCAGCCCTCATCATCGAACATGTCTAGTCCTACCGACCTGAGTTCGGATAAAGTCTTCAATCTCACCGGCCGCGTCGCGCTAGTCACCGGAGGAGGCACTGGCATCGGCTTGATGATCGCGGGGGGACTAGCGGCGAACGGAGCAAAGGTATACATAGCAGGTCGTCGTACAGATGTCCTTCAGAAGATTGCAGACGACTGGGCTTCTCATGGGCAGGGCATTGTCATTCCGTAGGTTTAGCGAAAGACTCTATCTACTCACTCTCACCACGGGTTAGGCTCTCTCTCGATGTGACGAGCCGGGAGAGCATTCTCGAGGCCAAGAAATTCATAGAGGAGAAGGAGGGAAGACTACATATACTGGTGAACAAGTGAGTCAACTCTTCGTTCGCGTGTTTAGCATGCAGTCTCATCTAATGTATCAGTGCTGGTGCTGTCGGACCCACCGTGCCTTTCATGAACAACCCAGATGCGCCTGAGCATGCAAACGCAGAGACTCTGGGCAACGCGCTCTTCAATGACGCCGGTCCTGACCAGTGGGGCGCGCTCTACCGTACCAACACGTTCTCTATATACTACATGACAACAGCCTTCCTTGGTCTACTGGACAAAGGCAGCCGCGACGTCGAGGGCTACACCTCGAGTGTCGTAAACATCACCAGCATCAGCGGCCTCATGAAGATAGCTCAGAATCACGTACGTCCTCCCACCGTTCTCGTGTTTACAACGGTTAACCCGCAGTAGTTCTGCTACAACAGCTCGAAAGCTGCCGCCTCGCACCTGACCAAGCTGCTCGCGACGGAGCTAGCGCTCAAGGGCATCCGCGTGCGTGTCAATGCGGTTGCGCCGGGCGTGTATGCGTCTGAGATGACATTGGACGCGATCGTCGGGGAAGAGGTCCTGGCGAAGATTGCGCAAAGTGTCCTTCCCGTTCCCGCGGGGAGGGCAGGGACGTGAGTTCCCTCCTTGTCTGTCGGCTATAAGTGTTGACTGGTCGACCTGGTCTATTCAGCCCCGGAGAGGTAGCTGGCGCGGTCATCTTTCTATCATCTCCGGCGGGTTGCTACACCAACGGCCAGGAGATCGTCGTGGACGGGGGATATCTCGCTGTCAATCCATCTACGGCTTAGCTTGCTGATGAACTATGGAGACTATTCTTGGGCTTCGGTGCCACGCGTCGATATTTCAGTGCGAGGATACTTCTGTGTACTCGTTCTTGTTCCGCAGTCCGAGTCCGAACTTTGGTTTCTACGCAGGGCTGCTCCTGTGCCCCCCGGCACGCTTTCCGCACGAAATACGAAGTTTGTGAATATTCGTGATAGTTCTTCATCTAGAACGATTTTGAACTGACGGCTCGCTGACGGCGATAGTTGATCAAAGCCCGTCCGCGGGGGTAATCCCACGTTATAAGTCGGCAAAGTCCTTACAGTTCTTATTTGGGTTGAATAGGCTGCAGTGCCTTCCCAAAGCTGGGCTTTGATGCGCTGTCTTCATCGTACCGCGATATTCACCCACTGGTATTCACGTCCGTCGTCATCCCCCTAGCTTTTTTGTCAAGATGGCAATGGATCCTGCAGCATTCGCGCACTCTGCGTTTGGTCGACTGCCAGTTGCACAGTTCTCTCCTGCTCCCACTCATTGGGAACTTACCTCGAGCTAGGTACAACCCCCTACTGGACTTCGTCAACCGCTCTGGCTTGTGTGCAACAACCAAGCTACTTCAAGTCTTCAATGCCGCCGGCACGGTCCCCATCAAGTCAACATCTCGCGCTCCTAAAGCATACTAGGTCGTTCAGCGGACTGGGCTCGTTGCCCATCTTTAGTGCTCTTGTCTTCACCTCTTTTTTCTCCCCATAGTCTGGCTTTCACTTTGGTGTCCAGTTATACTTTGCCTTGTTCGCAAAACACGCGCGCATATATTCGTCTTTCATCCTACCCTCGTGCTCGGCGCTTCTTATCGCCCGACCGCAAGCTCGGGCTACGCCAGCCCGTCTCAAGATACGACTCTACACCGAAGCGCGATTGAGTAAAGGTACGTATCATATACGTATACAATAAACCCGAGAGTATAAGAAGCGAATGTCCGCACCGAGTTCAACAGATGACAAGATCTCGATGTAAAGGGAAAATTCTCATGCAGGCTGCAAACTTCACAGAAAACGCCATGCCACCCTCTCCACCCACAGCCCCTCGCCCCCTCCACAGTCACCACACAACTTGAATGCGGCCCTTCTCCCGCTACGCGCCAGTGTCTCCCTCAATCTCTAGATTGGCCGGCTCCCGTTCATCGGCAGACGCGGCGCCTTCATCGGTGGACGCATCGTGTTTTGCGACAGCAGACCGGGGCTGCGGGTCCGAGTCTTCTTGACCATCGGCGAGGTCTGGTTTGGTTGAATGTATAGAGGGTCCGGGAGGCAATGTGGATGGCCCGGCGATGGTCTCGATCTGCGCAGGGTTCGCTGCCGCACGCAACAACGCTTCGTAGTCCGTCTTAAATACGCGATACAGCTGATGAAGGTTTTTGTACAATTTCTCGAACTTGTCACGAGGTTTTGGGAGGGAGTCGATTGGATGATCCGCGTCTAGAGGATCGGGCCACTCGGCGTCGAGTATTGCGGTGCGCAGGCGGCGGAGGCCAAACACTAGCTTTGCGAAATCCTCTGGTTTTGCGGGATTCCAGTAGGTGCTCGGCCTCCACCCGATATTGTTGTCGCCACCCACAGGAAAGTTGTTGTCCCATTCATCCCACGAGCCTTTTCTTGTACTAGTCACAGATTCCCCGCTGGCATCGAGGTCGTAGCCAAATGTCTTCCACACGAGCTTGACACTTTCAGGAGACGTAGATTTCAGGCGCGGAAGCACGGATCGCGTGAAGGACACGAATGCGATGGCGCCAAGGACGTCATCCTCACTTACGGCATTGGTCGCCCAGATCGTCTTCACATCCTTCAAGTCAGCTTCATCGAGAGGGGTGTCGTCAGCGGGACCGGCCAAGAAATGCTCCCAATATGTGTGGAAGTAAAAAAGGGTGCTGGTGCAGGTGGCACTGACGGCGAGATCGGGGTCAGTATCTTGCCGTAGTTCGGACAAGGCCTCGGGCATTCCAGGAGCATAGTAGAGCTTCATTCCATTGTTCACGAGTATACGCATGAGATCCAGGCAGGACTTGGCTCGCTCGCGTAACGGTGCAGCCTCCACTTTGTCCGGCGACTTTAGGGACAGGGCTATGTTGCGGAAAACTGGGGAGAGAGAGCTGTCGAGGCCATTCGTATCGCGCAACCGCGATCGAATTTCAGCGATCGCACGCTCTTTGCGCTGGAGGTCCGAAGTGAGATACGATTTCAAGTACTCGTTCGAGTCCAGATCCCTCTCCATAACTTGCAACTGTGATACAGTTACGGCCTTTTTACGCTCTTTGAGATGGAGGAAGAAGTGAAAACATTGGAAGCACTGCCCTAGCTTGAAAGCGTCGTCCATGACCGTCACCAGTGTCCACATCATCCCGTCAAGTTCCACCGTGTCGTGAGAGCTTGCAGCAGCATGCAGTTTCTCCCATGTACTAGCCATGAGTATGGATCGACAGTAGCAGATTATGCGACTTCTCCGCAACTGCAGCTTCGTCGATGTTGTCTGTAGGTTATCTGTCGAGAAATTTTGAAGAAAGTTGGACCTCATGAACCGGATGACTTCCCCAGGCACCAGCTTGGCCGCACGGAGTATCATTGTAAGCAAGGACGTGATGGGATGAATAATCAGGCTCCGCATTTGTTGTCTTCGTCTCCGGACTATGTGGGGCCGAACTCGGAGGTCGATGGCTCCCTCCGGCACTAGGATAGCAGCATAGAGTATAAATCCGACGAAGGCCACGATGTAGGTCATGACCGGGGACAGTGGCGTCACATACGGAGAATTGGGCCAGATCAAGGGTAGGATTGTGAGTCCGAGATATATCAGCGCTCCTAGAGCGACAAAGGTAAGGAGGACATATGCAACGGTCTTATTGATGGGGAAGAGAAAGTCGATCATGCCGACAAAGAACAGGATGACCGACGCATGGAGGAGGGCGGGAAGGGCTTCGACCGCCGCCTTGAACCGAAAGGTCTGCAGCCCGAGGAACAGATATGCGTGGATGAGGCCTTGCGTGTCCACTGTACCGGCGCGCTGGGCTTCTTTTGTATTTGAGATATATCGGCGCGCCCACTGTTGCATCAATGCTGCGCCGAGAGCGGACGACAGACTGAGAGAGAGGCTGAGGAACCAGAGTATGTTGACGCGAAGAGCTGACGACGAAGGCCGGAAGGCCGAGTAATCAAGGGTACTGGGCGCAGGGAAGGGTAGATGTGTCGCGTTCAAGTTGGAGCTCGCAACGATGTGCAATGTGAGCTGCGCAAAGAGCGCCACCGCTGCGGTGGTTCCAGAGTCGGGAGGTTGAAGTTGCTTGTAACTCTCGATGATGAACGCAGTGACGATTGCGCCAAACAGACCAGTGAACACAAGGACACCGTTGGTGTAGATCGTTATGTTATCCACGAGATTATTGTCTTCTTTCTCGGATTCTTTGAGGTACATCGGCCAGATCGTCTCAGGCGGATCGACAGACTTAACCTTCTCGTCCTTCTTCTTTGGTGCGTTGGTGGCTCCAGGACCTGCTTCGCGTCTATGAATCGGTGATCAAAACCCAGGTGAGGACGACTGGGAAGATCATGCCACACCTCTGCTCCGTCTCAATCGTTACATGGCCACCAGAAATTCCTCCGCCCAGACCATCCTCGCCCTCTCCCTCTCCGCCCGGCTCCTCCACGACATTCGCAACATCCGATGGCTGGCGCCCTGCTCCGCCAGATGGTGGGTAGCTGGCAGAAAGCAAAGGGTCGGTGATTGTCGGGTTCGATGGTGTTGCATCATTGCTAGTCATACTTGGCGCACGAGAGACTTGATTAGGTCGGAAGAGTCGCGATGAACACAGTCGTTTGCGAGGGTTAGGTGGAGGGAGAGGAGTTGAGTTGAGGGAACCTGCTACTATCCGCGTGTCCCTCGACTTCGTTGTAGGTAGTAATCTGGCTCGTGTTCGCGCTGAAATGCCTTTTGTTATGGCACAGGCGTGTTGCGGCTTCTTTGGCGTCAGATCCTGATCAGGGACACCAGTAGTACAGCCAGCGGGGGATTCCGTGGCCATTTTCGAGCTAGGCACCGTCTGTCAGTGCGATGCATGTTCAGACACCCGTATCTTCCTCCGTTTTCTCTTGAACCCGACAAACGAGAGGAAAGCCGTGCTATAAGTGTCAATTTTGGATGTTTCAAATGATGGGCGCAGATACGGCGGAAGCAACGTTTTATCACTTCCATGCATCTTCCGAGCGAAGGCGTGGTGTACATCGTGCCCTGTGAATGGATGCCTTACCTGGCAGGTTCCGCACCGTCGCGCGGACAGCGATGCCTATCAATGCGGAGTGACCTAGTGACCGACCGATGAAAAGAAGAGATGCCCACAGAGACAGTCCACGTTTGTAGTCCTGGCGTTCTACAGTAACTCTGCCTGCGTTTCCTCGGTGAACATGCGTGAGACACATTGGGTGCACGCTCGGGCTGTCGACAGGGTGGTGTACTGAGCCAGGCGCGCACAGCGTTAATCGAATCGTGAATTTCACTCCTTGTTCAGTCTAAGTATGATGACGTAGCGAAGACGGTGCTAATCGCCTAGGGATGTGCGCTCGATGGTTGGCGCGAGGGGACAAGGGGGATTAGCGTGTAAAGAGTGGCGTCGGAAGACGGAAACACAGTGTTCAGAGGTGCGATCAACTTTCCAGAGGGTAATTCGCAGTCACTGCAACTTGGACGGCGACGCCTCGAGGCTCGCAGTCCAAACAGGAACAAACATGGCGAGGGCCAGGCGCAATTCCGACTCGGAGTCGCGGCTGCTCGCACAACCTCGCACGTCCTAGCTAGAGAGCACGCCTGGCCCGCCGTGCTCTATATCATCATTGACTGATACCATGGATGAGCTAGTGTGTCCTTGTCGATTCTTGAAACCGCCCTTGCTCGAGGGTGCTCCTGTCGCGACGCCGCGCTCGGTTGCGTACACGGAAATCTCTTGCGCACCATTTCTGGGTTCACGACAGCCATTGGTATGTCGCGTGTCCGCAAATTCCAGCGCGGCCACGAGGCGGCACCCGACATGCATGAGGTCCACTTCTATGCCCGTAAACGCGTAGTTGATCAGGTGGCAGACTGGGTATCGAGAACGCAGGGACCGGCAGGTAGCGTCGATAGACATGAATGGGTTCCAATTCTGTATCATTTTGAGGTAGGCGCGTCGGTCTCTGCCATATTTCTGCACTTATAAACGCATTCTTTCAGATCGCAAGATTAGCAGCAAAGCGTACTGTACGTCTCTTTTCCGTGCACATGGTATTTTGTAATTATCGACGCGTCTCAGAGGGACTGGGGCCATGTCGTATTCACCGATGTTACGACCACGCACTTTCTCTTGGTCATGTGCAATGGTACTCCCGAGTGCCGTACTAGTACGCGTCTTGCCCTTGACTGTAGAGTGAAGAGCATATACTGATCTTCTGACATTGTGGGAAGCAGACTGTGGCACTGCGTTGCACGACGACTACGACAGTCTGACGGAATACCAAGCCGATCGCTTCATGTCGTTATTGACTTACCTTTTCCACAAGGGATATACAAACCAGAATGGTGAGCAGGTTCATCTGAATGCGCCGTCGATGTTACCTGAGCGAGTTTCGTGAATAGGGTCCGTGCGACGTACACGACGTCGGTGGCGACGGACTTGCCCGATGCTTTCATGAACCCCAAGGGTGTGATCACGAGAACGACACGCAGCCTACCCATTCTTCCATGTCACGGCGGACAACTTTGTGCCGTCGCTCCTGCCAAGCGAGTTGGAGAAGGTCGATAACCTCATTGCGCAGTCGAAGTCGGAGAAAAGACCCCCCGGGCTGATGCAGAAGGTGTTGGGCACGAAGGAGACCCGGCCGAAGCCGTCAGCGTGGCTGGGAAGCAAGGAGAAGCACCAGATACAGTGCGCGTTCTGCGATAAACTAGGGGACCAGAAGATGCAGACCTGCTCAAGGTTTGTCACGTCGGTATATGGGGACGATTTTTATGCTGCAGGACTGACTTTCTGTCGGCCTAGATGCATTGAAGCTGGTGCGGTATTGCGATGCCAAGTGGTACGTGTTCTTCGCGTTCAATGCGCGCGCTCATCTGTTGACTGGGAATATCGTCAGCCAACTGTCGGCAGGCACGTCTGTAGAGCATGACCGCTTGACATGGTAGCTAGTAGTTGTAGCTAGCTAGTCTCTTGCAAGACTTGTGTCAGGTTGTACTGTAGTGCTAGTAGCACTGTACTAGAACATTAGCACTGCTATGCGGGCTTCGATGACGTAGCGATCCGGTGCCCCGCGGCACGCGCCAAGAACTCAGTAAACGTCGCCAAAAGGTCGCTAACTAGTTCTGGTCGCCATCGTTTTCTCTCTTTCTTTCCTACTCCATCCTCTCCCGTATACCGACCATGAGCTCGCTGGCGAAAGTCGTCAACGAGGTCGTGGTGTCAAAACATCCTAGCGGCCACAGTGCCGATCACCACGAACGTGTGACAGAGCCAAACGGCACCCACGCCGAACAGAATGGACACGCCCAGCAGAATGGACACGGACATGCCGAAAAGCAAGACACTACGGAGGACGAACATCCCAAAGGGCACGATGCTTTACGGGAACCATTTCACCGAGACGCGCCTTCCTCACCCCGGCCGACGTACAAGTTGAACATCGACCGCGCCAATGCCCACGCCAGCGGGTCCGCGAGCAAATCCCCGAAATTCCATTCGTACTACGACTCTAGCACGCTCACACCGTCACTGCGGACGGGACCTCCTCGATCCCTTTCTTACAACTACAGTCTCCCCGTGACGACATCGCGCTCCAGGTACGGCAATGGCGACATCCTCGAAGAGCCGCGACGCACACCGACGGGTGACGAAGAGGATGGTCCGTCGGAATACGACTTCACTCCGCGTGAGTCCCAGTTCAGAGGTGCGTTGGAGTACGCGGACCCGGAGCAGAAGGAGCGGGAGCGGGAGATCGCGGAGAGGCGCGCGCGAAGGAGCAACACGAGCCGTTGGGATGAATTCAAGTCCAAGTGGCGGCCTGAATCCGTGTCCGACTCGCCTGCACAAGAGCGTCAGGGCTTCGATTTCGAACCCAAGTCACCCGAGCAGACTCGCCAAACGTCTGCCGGCGAGAGCGCGCAGCCGGCGGACAAGGACGAGAGCGGGGGAAAGTCTCCGCAGACCAAGTGGAATCGCCTTCGGTTCCTCCTCCCACATGTTGCGTCGCAGGTGACAAAGGAGCCACTCTCGTCTGCCGTCACGCCGGTGGGTGTGAACATCACGGACGAGCTCATTTCTGGCGGCCTGTCGACCCTCATGTTGCGGCTCTGGTTCGAGAGGGACGAAAGAGATCGACGACGGGTGCCCGTTTTACTGCATCGTCTGCGCATCCGGATCAGCGACAGCTTGCATCCCCTGCACGGCACGCAATCTGTCTTCCGTATCGAGTGCGAGTACGCGAACGGCGCGGCACGATGGGTGATCTATCGCCAGCTTCGCGATTTTCTGTCGCTGCACACGCACTACGCCGTGTCAAACGCGTACAATCGCAATGTGGACAACCTTCCAGAATTCCCGCGAACGAGTAAGTTCTTTCTTCTCACCAGTTTCATTTTATCCTGATTTTGGCGTCCAGGTCTCCCATACTTCAAGTTCTTGAAGAAAGAGGGTCGCGAAAGAGGTGGTGAAGTCCGTCGAGCCGACTTTGCGCGCCTACAGCGTGAAGCCCTCGAGAACTATCTCATCAGCCTCATTCGCTCCGTCGTACGTACCTTCACGACTCTCAGTTCTTGCTCCTCATCGCGTGTAGATGTTCCATCCGACCTCCAATCGCTTGGCCGGGTTTCTTGAGATCAGCGCACTCTCGATCCACCTCGCACAGTCCGGCGGAGCACAGTATAAGGCTGGCTACCTCCAGCTCGAAGTATCGAGCAGCAAAGGAGGCGGTTTCGGACGCAAGTCTGCGGGACGTAAGCATAAAAGGGAACAGAAATGGTGCGCTGTGCGCGAAAGTTATCTTGTCGCTGTTGAAGAGCCAGGAGAGGTGGGTGCTTTGCATACTGTCGAGGAGTTAATGCCTAATCGATATATCAAAGCTCGCGGTCTGGGACGTGTTCATGCTAGACCCCGACTTTAAGATCGAGAGGCCAATGCGCTACTACCGCCAAGGTCTTAATCTACTTCAAGTACCGGAACGCGCCCATCACGAGAGGCGCGCTGCCTCAGAATCCGGTGCCGCCGATCATGTATCTCTTTTCGGCTCGATTAGATCTCGCGTTTCGAAGGTCTTACACCCTCACCATGCGTCCAATGGAGATGCTCCGCGCGCGAGCACATCGACGCGCCCGCGCACAGAGTCTACGGTGTCGTCGATATCTTCTCCTCCCAGCTCCGCTGCCCCTTCACGCGCCGCGACGCCCATGCTGGACCCTTCTACGAATACGAACCCGCTGATGGAAGACCAGTCAAAAGCGCCAAAGCCGCCGCAAGATGGGGAGAAGAAGAAGCGATCCGAGGTTTCCAAGCACACGTTCTACATCGAAAATTCGCAGATGCGCTTAAAGCTGTATGCACGCAGTGAGGTACGTACTCCTTATATTCATGACTGTTTCATGTACTGATCACGTCCACTTTAAGCGGCAAATGTTGCAATGGATTGCTGCGTTGGAGAAGGTTGCCGCAAGTTCACATTATACAGGCGGCAACAGGTTCGACAGCTTTGCGCCTATCAGGCTGAATGTGGCCGCTCAGTGGCTTGTTGATGGCGTGCGTGCACATGCGCTACTTATCTTCTGAGGCTGATATGGCATACGTTAGCGAGATTACTTCTGGAATCTCTCACGGGCGATCCTGCTCGCAAAGGAATCGATCTACATTCATGATTGGTGGTTGTCCCCTGGTAGTTGGCCATCGTTCACGCATATGAAGTATTGCTAACTCACGAGATACAACAGAACTGAGCCTGCGGCGTCCGGGTAAACCGAAGTACCGTCTAGACCGGCTGCTCGAGAAGAAGGCGAAAGAGGGTGTCAAGATCTTCATCATTGTATAGTAAGCACGACATCGTCCTTTTTGATCGTCTTTTCATGTCAAACAGCCAAGAAGTGTCGAATAGGACGACTCCGACGGACAGCAAGTAAGTCTGTGTTTTGAATGTCCCGAATGTTTATTACTCATCCCGCTGGACAGCTATACCAAACAGCGTATGACAGGCTTGCACCCAAATATCATGCTTCAACGATCACCGTCGCATTTCCAGACAGGCACATTTTATTGGGCTCATGTACGTGGCTTAGTATTCACACACAGGATGCGACTTACCTAGCCCTCCGAGACAGCACGAGAAGTTGTGTGTTATCGACCAGACTATTGCCTTTATGGGTGGTATCGATCTCTGTTTTGGAAGGTGCGGCCATTCCGTGCTTGGTGGCGCGAGTAGACTGATGATCGGGTTGTCAGATGGGATACCTCACAACATGTCCTTGTTGACGATCCAGAGGACGGCGAGGAGCAGATTTGGCCCGGTAAGGCATCATTCAACATTTCCACCAGGACCGCCTTGCTGAGCGTGTGTTTAGGGAAGGACTACAGTAATGGTCGGATTACTGATTTCCACACGCTGACGAAACCAGAAGAGGATATGCACGATCGTACAAAGGTTCCACGGATGCCCTGGTGTGTTTGTCCCGCCTTTATCAATATGAGGACTTTAAATTTAGCGGGATTTGCAGGCACGATGTCGGAATGCAAGTCGTTGGGCAACCTGCTCGTGATCTTGGTCGCCATTTCGTTCAAAGGTATGTCAATCATTGGTCTGAAATGCCGATGCTGATAATTTCTCAGGTGGAATTATCTGCTCCGTATCAAGGTGTGTCTAGGTTCGAACTGCCTCGACTGCGTTTCTTACATATTGTCTCCAGAACCATACTCGCACAATGCCGTTCCTTCTGCCGCCTCCCGAGTTCAAGGCGGGTGAACTTACACAGATGGGCTTGACTGGAACGTGTGAATTGCAGATATGCCGATCCGCAGGCCCTTGGTCCCTAGGAACCCCGGACAGAATTGAACACTCGATTCAGAACGCATATCTCAAAGGTCTCTCTCTAACGTCTGCTTGGTACTGATCATTACTGAGTCTTTGTAGCGATCCAAATGTCTGACCATTTCGTGTACATCGAGAATCAATTCTTCATCACATCGTAAGCGACATTCACGGCATATACCTGTCTTTGACAGCTGATTCGTAATTTCTGCATTACAGCACTGTGGTTGACGACGTCATGGTTGAGAACAAGATTGGTGACGCTATAGTTCATCGGATAATACGGGCACATCGCGAAGGTACACCGTGGAAGTGCTGCGTCGTCATCCCTCTTTTACCTGGGTTCCCCTTCCCTGTGGACCATAACGACGCCAGCTCCGTAAGCTTCTCTCGGATGCCCTTTTGAGATGAATAGAAATTGACTATGCCACTTAGGTTCGTATCATCTTGGAATGCCAGAATCGGACCATCAGCCGGGGCCCGAACTCGATATTCGCCCGTTTGCGCAAGGAAGGAATTGATGTCAGTCTCTCCCTTGCAATGGGCGTCCGGTATCGCTGATCCTTTTATGTAGCCGGATGAGTATTTCGCCGTGTTCTCCCTCAGGAATTGGGCAAAGCTGCGTGGGGACGTTCTCACCACAGAATTGGTAATGCATCTCCCGATAATCATCAATTCTGACGGGCGCTTACAACTATTACAGGTTTACATTCATGGCAAAGTCTGCATTGTGGATGATCGTCTGGCCATCATTGGTAGCGCAAATATCAATGAGCGGTCGCAGCGCGGTGACCGAGACTCCGAGTTGGCCTCTGTCATCAGAGATACTGATATGATCGATGGGTGAGTCCCTTAGCACACGTCAGGAAAATGGTCTGACGCGTCGCCGTAGCACTATGGCCGGTAAGCCGTATAAGGTTGGCCGATTTGCGCATTCTCTCCGCGTCCGTTTGATGCGCGAGCATGTCGGTGTCGACGTCGACGCTATGCATGAAGATGACCTCATGGCCAACGACGCGCAGAAGCCGGAGGACGAGGTCGAGGCATGGGATCCCGACCGGGAACAGCAGCATGGAGAAGAGGCCGTTACTGAGAAAGCTCATCCCCATCAGAATCGTACTCGCAATCTCCTTCATGTTGCGGGACAGACTGTGCGTCAAGGTATGACAGGCAAAGTTGTGCAATGCTTGATTCCGCTCACATTCGTGCAGTTGTACATGGGTCCGAGGACGTCGGTTCTAAAGACGTTGTGCAAGTGCTCGGCAAGGTCGGTCTCAAGCGGGAACTCCCTGATGCTCGAACTGCGGATATGACTTTGCAAGAAGAGCGACAAACGTTCTCACGAGACGGACACAAAGTCCCTGGTTTCGCTGGTTCGATGGTCCCGACCCTGGAGGAGAAGATGGTGGCGGAGCACCGACCTCCATCCGATCACGCGTATGGCACACCTATTGCAGAGAACCCCGAGGCGGAGGAGCGGGAGCAAGCAGGCACCGCCCCTCCTGACGCGCGACTCGACGACGGTCAGCTATATGGCGCCCCTGCCGATGCTTCAAACTCTGTAGAGACGGACGATGAGCCTCCGCATGCACGCTCAGATAGGAATGACGCTGACGCCGAGGAGAAGAAGGCGCCCGGTGCACGTTCTATCTTGAGGAAGCATCTCACTGCCAAGCTCAGCCAAGGACCGTGGTCCCTTCCTACACCAACTCCGAAAATCGATGACGATGGCTTTGAAGACCCTATCGCAGACTCGTTCTGGAAAGATGTTTGGGTAGCTGCCGCGGTGCACAATGTAAGCTGTGTGCAGCCCTGTTTCAGGCTTCGCTGACAGCATCGGTATCGTTCATAGACCGAGATCTTCCGCAGGGTCTTCCACGCAGTCCCGGACGATCTCGTAACCACTTGGAAGCAGTATAAGGAGTTCATTGCGCACCACGAACGCTTGGCGAAACCGGTACGCCATGCAGCCGCCTACTACTGTTGCAGTATGTTTACCATGTTACATACGACAGATCCTAGATGAGAATGCTCCCGAGCCCGTTGGTCGAGTACCCTCCGAAGCAGGGGACGAGAAGGCGCCAGAAGAGCAGGGTCAAGCTCAGGAACCTCGCGCAGAAGAGATAGTGGGCAACCTGACCTCGGGCAAAGCCAAAGCCCAAGGCGAAGGTCCGCATGGGGAGGACAGCGATCCCAGCCTCGCTCATGGATCGACGGAGAAGGCGAACGGTCACCCAAGCATCAATGCAACTGATAAGGGCAAGAAGATCAAAGGTGACCCTCCGTTTACGAAACAAGAACGCGAGGAGATGGAGGCCCTTCTGCGGGAGCTCTGTGGGCACCTAGGTGTGTGGCCCCTCCTCCACGACTATGTTAAGTATCTTACTGACGTTGCTTTCCGAAAATCAGTGCTCTATCCTACTCGCTTCCTCGAAGGGGAAGATGTGGCGAACAATTTCTTGTTCAATGCAGACCGGCTTATGCCTCTGCCGATTTATGACTAGTTCACTAGCAGGTCTATTTCTTGTGCGACACCGCTACGCTAACCTTACAGTTATTCGTAATTGCGACGCGATTTTTCACTTGTCTAGTGGCAGACTTACGATACATGCGTCCAGATACCCTTCTCCTACTTTTTGCCTACGTATACGATCAATTCTTTGGCCGAACTTTGAAGAGCACGACATTACTGTGTCCTCTGTCTCATCGCCACAGCTGAGTCCGACGGACCGACGACTCGGACCAGGGACCTACTCGGACGAGCGTAGGCAAAGTCACGGGACCTTGCGGGACGAGCGCCTAATGAATATCTTCTGCTGCTCGCCCGACGCCCTCGCCGACTGTGTCACCGTCCTACGCCATGCACATGCACTAGTAGTTCTTGGAGGGAGAGGCCATTTCTCCCTGCAATCGCTATATGACTTGATCACTTTTTGTGACTTCCCCTATACGCGCAGAGCGCCATTTCACGGTACGTGCGTCACACAATCATGCGCGATGAACAATCGTCTTCTCAGGCGCTAATACAACTTTCGTCCTCGACCACTGAGATGTCGACCGTAGTATTCGACTGCATAGTCGTCGGTTCCGGGCACGCAGGCAGCTGTGCTGCCCTATCTGCTGTCGAGCACGGTTGTTCTCGCGTACTCGTCATCGACAAATGCCCGCCGGAGTGGGCTGGGGGCAACGGATACTTCACTGCTGGCGCACATCGCACCGTGCACAACGGACTCCCGGATCTCCTTCCCCTCGTCGAGAATGTGCCGCCCGACCTCTCGAAGATCGAGATTGAGCCTTACACCGCAGACGACTTCGCAGGCGATATCTTTCGACTCGGCGACGGGCGAAACGACGCGGGGCTGGTGAAGGCAGTCGTGGACGGCTCGAGGGAGGCAATCTCATGGCTGGCGAGCCACGTCCGCGTTCCGTTCACTCTCGCTTTCAATAGGCAGGCGTATGAGGTCGACGGGAAGCAGAAATTTTGGGGCGGAATGGCGCTGAGCGCGCGGGATGGTGGGAAGGGTCTAATGCGTGCGCATCAGGAGGCACTGAAGCGTGCCGGTGTTGAGGTGTGGTTCGAGACGCGTGCAACGGAGCTGGTCCGCGAGCACGGCAAGGTCGTCGGGGTGATCGTCGAGCGCCCTGGAGTGCGCGAGACCCTGGCCTCGCGTGCGGTGATCCTAGCGGCTGGGGGGTATGAGTCGAGCGCCGAGCTGCGCGAGAGACATCTGGGTGTTGGATGGGAACAGGCCCGGGTGAGTCTCATCATCACACATCGATTGATTCCATCTCAACGAGAAATCGAGGATAGGTTCGCGGGACACCCTATAACACGGGGGACGCCATCATCTTCGCGGCTGCGGCAGGCGCACGGCTGACGGGCGACTGGAAAGGGTGTCACAGCACTTGCTGGGATGCGAACGCACCACCCGATTGCGGCGACCGGGTGCTCAGCAATCAATTCACGAAATCGGGCTATCCAATCGGGATCATGGTCAACGCGCGGGGCGAGCGTTTCGTCGACGAAGGCGAAGACTTTCGTAACTACACCTATGCCAAATTTGGGAAGGAGATTCTGCGCCAACCCGGAGCTTATGCGTTCCAGGTGTGGGATGTGAAGGCGGTGTCGTTACTCAGGGCGGAAGAGTACGGTGATAATGTGGTCCAGAAGATATGGGCCGATTCTCCTGAAGACCTTGCAGTCAAATTGGCTGCGAACGGCCTCGAGGAGCCCACCCTCTTCCAGGAGACGTTACGGACATTCAACGCCGCCGTGCACGTGTTTCGGGCGTCTCACCAGGACTCGAAGTGGGATCCCGCGGCGAAGGACGGGCTCTCGACGCAGGGGCTACCTCTACCGAAGTCGAATTGGGCCTTGTCCATCGACACGCCCCCCTTCCTGGCGGTGAAAGTCGCATGTGGTATTACTTTCACATTCGGTGGGGTTGCTATTGACCCAACGACAGCTGGCGTATTGGAGGAGACTAGCGGCGTTATCCCTGGATTATTCTGTACTGTGGAAATGGTGGGTGGGCTCTGGTACGGCAATTATCCAGGAGGCAGTGGCCTGACTGCAGGTGCTGTTTTCGGGAGGATTGCCGGGCGAGAAGCCGC
Organism: Artomyces pyxidatus; assembly: GCA_022160305.1. Classification (NCBI taxonomy): domain Eukaryota; kingdom Fungi; phylum Basidiomycota; class Agaricomycetes; order Russulales; family Auriscalpiaceae; genus Artomyces; species Artomyces pyxidatus. Next base: position 12,399 of record MU277262.1, on the reverse strand, counting down.
GGCACTCTCACGTCGTGGCCGAGAGTAGGTGCTCACCGTGATTGGGAACGGTCAGATGGACTCGTGGTACGATAACGAATTGAAGGATGGTTATCAACTTTGAAGAGGAAGGAAGGCCGTGAGGATCCGTGGCGTACATCGTGACGCATACACGTTGTATGAACTCTCGCGCTGTTGCTCAAAGTGACCATAGCGGTGTACATGCTCCTAGTTCTATCCCGTTCCATGCTAGCTATCCTCGAGTCCAAGTTACTTACAGATAAGATCCGAAGGCACCAGGTGTTTTTTCGTACGACAGTCGGGCTCCGCAGCGCGCCATGGGTCGGAGGAAATCTGCGAAGGACCGGACGCAATGCGGACACTGACAAAATCCGACTCGGACGTATGCTGAAACGCTACTTGCTACGACTTCCTGCTCAGGGTCTTGTCAGGGTTTTGCCTGCCCCGAAGAGGGCAGCATGGTATAACGGTGCCGGCCGCAGACGACTGCACTCGGCGCTCGATCTCGCCCTCTGATCGATGCGCAGGGCTGCAGGTGCCCGACGGAACAATTGGCCTGTCGTGGCGAACATTGCACTCCGATTTGCACGTACGCAGAGGTGAGTATATGTGTTTTTTGGGAATAGCAGATTGCTCTCGAAGCCCCTCACACGCCGCGGTATCATTGTCCGAGTTCCGGCCGCCATCCATAAATTATTTTCCCCTACTCATCCAATAGACTCCACCCCCTACTTCATATAACCTCTGTGGCATACAGTCTAGCTCCCTTCGTGATGCCGTGGCCGCGCGTTCGATGAACATGGCCGGGCTCCCTGGATCCGGAAGAACGACTCCGTTATAAGAACAGATTATGCGTGCTAGGTCTTTCCCCAGCCTGTGTCTATGTTCCTGCAATGGCATCTGGTACAACTCTCGCTCTCGACCTCATCGCCTTCGTGGTATCCATCCTCTTATTCTTGCGAGTGAACAAATGGCGCATGCGCAAGGGTCTTTGTCTCCCTCCTGGACCGCCCCGTTTACCTATCGTCGGGAACCTCTTCGGTATGCCAAGGGAATCATCGTGGTTGACATACACCGAATGGGGCAAAGTGTATGGTAAGCTCATGATCCTCCGTCACCAACTGTTTGTTTTCGAAAAGTCCACAGGAGATATCATATCGGTGCAAGTCTTCGGACAAGCCGTGGTCGTGCTCAACTCTGCGAAAGTCGCCCGAGATCTCCTCGAGAAGAAGGCGTCAATCTACTCAGGCCGCCCGACAATCCCTATGTTTGAGTTGTACGCACGAAGCTCTTATATCGACGTCACATCGTGGTCGCTGACGCTCGGAGCAGAATGAAATGGTCGTGGTTTGAAATGTCGAACACATACTCGGCGAAATGGCGCTTGCAGCGCAAGATGCTTGACCGGGGATTGAGACCCAGTGCTGCTGTCCACTACCGTTCCATGGAGAAAGACAAGGTTCATCGTTTCTTGAAGCAGTTACTCTCGCGACCCAAGGAATTCCTGAAGCACATCGAGCAGTGCGTGGCTGTGGCTCCGAATCCCTTTTCTTCGGCCCACCTTCTGTCCAGTCTACAGGGTGCGATCACCATGTCGTTGGTGTACGGCTACGACGTCGAGGAAGAAAACGACGGTTATATCAAGCTCGCGCTTGACACTAACGAAATAGGTCAACGAACAATGCTACCTGGCAGTGTTATCGTTAACGACTTGCCATTCTGTAGGTATCGGCCAATGTGACCTGTGCACGGACTGATTCTTTTCTTGCCAGTGAAACACCTGCCGGAATGGCTACCTGGCATGGGCTTCAAGGCTCTCGCTCGCGTAGGTGAAAAGCTGGGCCAGGAGGTGGTGAACCGCCCGTTTACCCTTGTCAAGAGCAATATGGTACGTCTTCATCTATGCACCCTGTCTGCCTATTTGATGATCTCGGCACACATAACGCGTGTATCAGCAACTTGGCACAGCGCGTCGATGCATGACCCGTGAGAACTTGCTCGAAGCTGAAGGCACCCACGTCTCCAACCCAGAAGAGGTCGATTTAGCGATAGCAGAAGCCTCTGCATCGGTGTACAACGGTAAGCCAGTCTCATTCATGCAGTGATCGTCCTCACAGCTGGGCTCGTGCTGTATTGCCGCGACAGCCGGTGTCGATTCGGTTCGTCTTGTATTTATTGATATGAAAGACCCCGCGAGCTGACTTAAACACGATACGTAAGACTGTGTCTGCGATCAGCACTCTCTTCCTCGCGCTCATCCTGCACCCCGACGTGCAGGCGACGGCCCACGCCGAGCTCGACACCGTCACAGGCGGCCAAAGACTTCCCGACTATGGAGATCGTTCGCAATTGCCGTACGTCGAAGCCGTGTGCAAGGAGGTCCTCAGGTGGCGGAACGTAGCCCCTGTCGGTCAGTGACGCCCGCCAATACATTCGTACATCCGCCTTCTCACGATATCATGTCAGGTGTGCCACATGCGACGACGGACGACGACATCTATGACGGTTATATTATACCGAAAGGTAAGTAACCAGACCATGACTCTTGTCCATGCGGTGCTGATGCCCTAGTTCTGTGGAGCAGGCACCACCGTGATCTCCAATATATGGTGAGCGCATTGAAATTTCCTGTCTCGATGCCTTGATGTCCGATATCTCCCAGGGCGATTTTGCACGACCCACGGGTGTATCCTGACCCTGATAAGTTTAAGCCGGAACGCTTCCTGATGCCCGACGGACGAGTGAAAGAAGACGCTACGCTCACGGCTGTGTTCGGCTTTGGGAAGAGGTCAGTGAGATGCGGTATTCGAAGGCTGAATCGGCTGATTTTCGCCGCTTAGGATTTGTCCAGGCAGGCACCTTGTCGAAAGTACACTGTTCATCGTGGCCGCTTCCCTCATGGCGACGTACACCATCGGCAAGGCCAAGGATCCACAGGGGAACGAAATTCCCGTCGACGGCACGTACACAGGTGCCACTATTCTCAGGTGCGTCTGCCCTCTCGAGATCAGACGTCCAATGCGAATTCTTCTGACTGTTTGGGTGTGCAGTTTCCCAAAGGAATTCAAGTGCTCGGTCGTGGCACGCTCCAACAAGGCTGAAGAGTTGATACGCAAGGATACGTGGGGGAACGCCGCTGCGTGACTGCGTGCAGTGTAATGTTTTTTGCGATATTCTGACTTGTGATACAGTATACATAGGGCCGCATTGGAACGCCAGCCACTAGTATGATTTTTCTTCCGATTTCACTTACTTGGGCACCCGTAACAGCAGGAAGGGTTAACGACGTCAATTGGACTACATCGCGCGGGACTGCCGCGGAAGCAGTATGTGCTGCCGGGTTCGGCCCTGACTCGGCAGACTCGGCACACGGCCTCTTACATAAGCGCTGGCAGCCTCAGGCTGTGTCCAATGGGGATCGTGGGAAAATGGAACAGGAAACTTTTCCGGTCTCACTTGGCAGCCTACTGGCTACTGCTGTCCAACACCGCGCTGAACGCTACCTGCCCCTGCAAGTTACATTTGAACCTACCAGAAACACAAATTACAGATACCTCAGACCCTTCGAAAACACGTCGCCAAGTGCGATTGTCTACGTTCCAAATCCCCGACCCTCTTGTCACAACTTGGTAGCCTCGAGTCAACAGTCCTGGGGAAGGTACAACCTCCTTTCTGTCTGAAGGTTTCCGCCCACTCTCCTCAGTACTCTCGGGCAACCCGTCTATAGTGTCTCTGGGCTCGTTTCGCACGCTAGCATGCACCGATTCTGACAACTTGAAGTATAACTGTAACTCCTGTTTCACTTAGAAAACGAGAGCACATAATTGGACAGACATGTAGTACCGTACACTGGTAGGCCTTACCAGACACGTCACCGTTTGTTACGGCTCAGACGTCGCGGTATGTTCTCACTGCAACACAGCAGACGCTTCACGAAGATATCAAGGGCAACCTGTCTCACGCGGTTAACAGCTACTGCTTCCTTCGGTCTCTTTCTTCCGAGACGTTCCCATCCACCTCCAGACCACCTGCTGTAGACCCCATGATGCTCCTGAAGTCTGTTCCTCGGCCCGTGTGGCATAATAGGACAAGGGCATTCATCTATCCAATGCATGGACGCAGGCTGTCAGATGAGCCACACGGTTATAACTTTCCGTGCCAGATCGGATATGCGGTCTGTGTCTTTGGCTTGCAATCTGACTCCTACACGATGATATCTGACACAACTCTTGCTCTTGATCTCATTGCCCTCACAGCGTTCATCCTACTAATCCTCGCAGCGAGCAAACGGCGCAAGCGCACAAACCTTCAACTCCCTCCTGGGCCACCGCCTTTACCTATCGTGGGCAATCTCTTCGACTTGCCAAAGGAATCATTATGGGCAACATACATTGAATGGGGAAAAGTGTATGGTAGGTCGATTACGTATCCTTCGTCTCCGATTGTCTGATATTGACCAGCCTCCAGGAGATATCTTGTCGGTTCAAATATTCGGCCAGGTCATCGTCGTGCTCAATTCTGCGAAAGCCGCCCAAGATCTCCTTGACAAGAAGGCATTGATTTATTCAGGTCGCCCGACCATCCCTATGTACGACTTGTACGCACGTGAAGTCATTGAATCGATGTGTTCATTGCTCACGCCTGGCGTAGGATGGACTGGTCTTGGAACGAAGGGTCAAATACATATTCTCCTAGATGGCGCTTGCAACGCAAGATGCTTGACCGAGGAATGAGGCCCAAGGCCGCCATTCAATACCAATCCATGCAGAAAGACAAGGTGCACCACTTTCTCAAACAGTTACTCTCGCGGCCCACAGAATTCCGTAAACACACCGAACAGTGCGCGATTTTTTTCTTCGAATCCACGATCTCTCGTTGACATACAATCCAGCTTGCAGGGCGCGATTATCATGGCATTGGTGTACGGTTACGACGTCGCGGAAGAAAATGACAGCTACCTGAAGCTCACGCATGACATCAATGAAATAGGCCAGCGAGTGATGCTACCTGGATCCGCCATTGTCAATGAATTGCCATTTTGTAAGTTTTTCAGTCGTCATACTTGCTCAGGTGGACACCTCCGAAGCGCCAGTATCCTCACGATTGTGCTAGTGAAACATCTACCGGAGTGGCTGCCTGGGATGGGCTTCAAGGCCCTCGCCCGCGTGGGCGAAAAGCGAGGCTGGGAGGCGGTGAAGCGCCCCTTCGCCTTCGTCAAGGCCAATATGGTATGGCTTCATGCATGCACGCCACTCTCCTAGCTGACGATCTCGACATCTGCCTTGTCTGTGCCAGCAACATGGCTCGGCGCGTCGATCTGTCACCCGCGAGAACTTGTTAGAGCTTGAGAGTGCCCAAGTCTCTGACCCAGATGCAGTCGAATCGGCGATAGCAGAATCCTCTGCATCGGTGTACAGTGGTGAGCCAATCCTCTTTCGTTTATTAACAGTCCTTTAAACTATCTTGCTGTTTCAAAGCCGGTGCCGATACGGTCCGTCCTGCAATCCATTGTCACGAAAGATGACACGCGCTGACCGAGATACAGACTGCGTCCGCGATCAGCACCCTTTTCCTCGCGCTCGTTCTGCATCCCGATGTGCAGCGGAGGGCTCAGGCTGAGGTCGATGCTGTCACGGGCGGACAGAGGCTTCCCGACTATGGAGACCGTTCGCAGTTGCCGTATGTCCAAGCAGTGTGCAAAGAGGTTTTGAGATGGAGAAACGTGGTCCCTGTTGGTGAGCGACGCCGCCCGTCAAAGCACTCACAAGTGTGCCTTCTCACAGCTTATCATATCAGGTGTCCCACACGCGACCACGGAGGACGACATTTATGAGGGTTATTTCATACCGAAAGGTTTGTTGTAAGCTCATAATTCACCTTTGTGCGAAGCTGATGCAGTATGTCTTTGTGGAACAGGCGCTACCGTCATCTCGAATATATGGTGAGCCAATCGACATCTTCCGTCTACACGCTGTGATGACATGGTCTTCCAGGGCAATTCTGCATGACCCACAAGTGTATCCTGAACCCGATGAATTCAAGCCGGAGCGCTTCCTGATGCCTGGCGGACGAGTGAAAGAAGACTCTACGCTCTCGGCTGTGTTTGGGTTTGGTAAGAGGTCAGTGATCCTCTGTACGTCTGCGTGACTGCATATGGGCTCTAATTCTCCAAAGAATCTGTCCAGGGAGGCACATTGCCGAGAACACGCTGTTCATCGTGGCGGTCTCGTTCCTCGCGACGTACACCATCGACAGAGCGAAAGATCCGCAAGGCAACGAAATCCCTGTCAATTGCACGTACTCAAGCGGCTTCCTCATGTATGTCAGCTCCGATATGTTGTGTGTCTGTACCTGACTCCAAGCCATTTGGGTTTGCAGTACCCCAAACGAATTTGAGTGCTCAATTGTGCCGCGCTCGACGAAGGCCGAGGAGTTGATCCGTATGGATACGTGGGAGAACGGCACTGTGTGAAGGCTGTCCATCGACCATTTCTAGTGAAAGTGTATGATTACATTGCAAAACCCAATGTGGTGTGCAGAGACTCGGAAGTGCACGACTCCCGAGGCGGCTGCATGCGGCTGAAGGCGGCCGGCCCTGTGTGCCGACATGCCGCGGCTGGTCTCCACAGGTGCAGGCAGGTGCAGGCTTTGTGCGCAGACTGCCTCTGGGTCTGTGTCGACCCACACCGAGCGCTGTCACCGTATTATATATACCGCCCCAATCGTGACTTTTCTCCCATAAAATTTACACATCTTCCCTTCACCTCCGCGTCAGACTCCGCCAGACCGCCAGCTGGACCGCCTGCTGTGGGTTTCGTGGCGATGCCGAAGTCTGTGCCTCAAGCCATACCTGTGTTGACAAGGGGCGTCATCCTCTTGCAGGCTTCCATGGGGAAGCAGTCGTGGTCTCGTGTGTGATTATGTATCAAGGATGCCCTCTGCTGGGTATCTTCCCAGGCTGTTTTCCTCTCTTTCGCCCAACTTTCGCCCAACTTTCGCCTGATCTGCTTCTGATCCGATGGCATCTGGAGCAGCTCTTGCTTTCGCTGTCGCCGCCGCCCTCACGGCATCGATCTTCCTAGTCCTTGCAGCGAACAAACGGTGCGCGCGCAGGGACCTTCGTCTCCCTCCTGGGCCTCGCCCGCTTCCACTCGTCGGGAATCTCTTCGACTTCCCAAAGGAATCGTCATGGTTGACATACACTGAATGGGGAAAGGTGTACGGTATGTCACTCGCCCACCAGTTCTGGCCATTCGATACGCATAAACTTCTAGGAGACATTTTGTCGATGCAAGTCTTCGGCCACGTCGTCGTCATCCTCAACTCTGCGAAGGCCGCCCGAGATCTCTTCGAGAAGAAATCACCAATCTACTCAAGCCGCCCGACCATACCCATGCATGAATTGTATGCAAGCGAATAGGAAGCTATTGAATCAGTTTGTTGCGGCCGCTGACATCTGGAACAGGATGAATTGGTCCTGGAATGAAGGGGGGAATGCGTACTCTCCGAAATGGCGTTTGCAACGCAAGATGCTTGACCGAGGATTAAGGCCCAGTGCCACCGTGCAGTATCAACCCATGCAGAAAGACAAGGTGCACCACTTCCTCAAGCAGTTGCTCTCGCGACCGAAAGACTTCCGGAAACACATCGAACAGTTCGTTATCTTGTTCTCGAGTACACAATCTACCGTTCATATTGTCTAGTTTGCAAGGCGCAATCATTATGGCGTTAGTGTACGGCTACGACGTAGAGGAAGAAGATGACAGCTACCTCAAGCTTACGCATGACCTGAATGTCATAGGTCAACGAACGTTACTACATGTCAGCGTCGTGCTTAATTTCCTGCCACTTTGTAAGTCGTCCATTAGTGTATATGTCTTGGAGAACAGCGCCCGAGTGGTCTCATGCCCATGCCAGTGAAACACCTACCAGAGTGGCTTCCCGGAATGAGCTTCAAGACCCTTGTTCGTGTGGGTGACAAGCTAGGTCAGGAGATGGTGCACCGCCCGTTCGCCTTCGTCAAGGACAACATGGTACTCCTATATTCATGCCTACCCCCTCGCCTGCTTCGCTGACGATCTCCGTGAATCATTTGTACTAGCGACTTGGCACGGCACGTCGATGCGTCACCCGCGAGAATTTGCTCGAAGTTGAGAGCACACAAGACTCCGAGAAAAAAGCAGCTGAGCTAGTGATCGCAGAAGCCTCTGCATCGGTGTATGGGGGTAAGCCATTACTCGTTCATGAGTCGACCTTCCTCTCAATCTCGCGATCTCCGAATCATCTACGGCCATATCGAAGCCGGGGCCGATACGGTTCGTCTCGTCCTGTCCGAATCCCGTCAGCTGACTCATATTTGATACCCAAGACTGTGTCTGCTATCAGTACTCTCTTCCTCGCCCTTGTCCTGCACCCCAATGTACAACGAACTGCTCAAGCTGAACTCGACGCTGTCACGTGTGGACAGAGGCTCCCCGACTACGGAGACCGTTCGCGGCTACCGTACGTTGAAGCCGTGTGCAAGGAAGTTCTGAGATGGAGGAATGTGGCCCCTGTGGGTGAGTGACGTCGGCCAGCACACTCACCCATCTACCCTCTCACGACGTCATGCCAGGTATCCCGCATGCGACCACGGAGGATGACATCTATGATGGTTTCTTCATTCCGAGAGGTCCGCCGCCAGATCACTCTTGTCCGTGCGGTTCTGATCTCTGCATCTACGCGGAATAGGCACGACCGTCATCGCTAACATATGGTGAGCGGACCCATCTTTCCTGTCTCGGCACCTTCATGTTCTCTTTCTTCTTTCTCAGGGCGATTCTACATGACCCACAGGTGTACCCTGAGCCTGACGCGTTCAAGCCGGAGCGCTTCCTGACGGACGACGGACGAGTACGAGAGGATTCTACTCTCTCGACCGTGTTCGGTTTTGGTAAGAGGTCAGTGACGCTCTGTATGACGCCGTGACTGCATGTGGGCTCTAATCCTCGTTTCATAGAATTTGTCCAGGAAGACATATAGCAGAGAACACGCTTTTCATCGTGGCAGCCTCGTTCCTGGCAACGTACACAATCGGCAGGGCGAAAGATGTACAAGGACGCGAGGTTCCTGTGGATTGCACCTACACAGGCGGCTTCCTGAGGTGAGTCAGCTCCTCCCAATTGTGTGCCTCGCGGATCCATGAGCTATTTGGGTCCAATGCAGTACTCCGAACGGATTCCAATGCTCAATTGTACCGCGCTCCCCGGAGGCAGAAGAGTTGATACGTATGGATACTTGGGGGAGTGGCGCTGGCTGAGGTGCAGTGTGACTTTGCTCTTCGGTACTTTCTTTGGAAAGGGTACAACCGTGAGATGCCTTTGACATTGGCCACTGCCTCGGTGTAGTTCTTGGTGATTGCCTCCTAATCTTACTTTCACTCACACTGATCTTTCCAGTGCCGCTGATCCCGGTCCGTGCAGCGCTGAACCTCAGCTTTTCTCTCGGGGGGCGCATCTCTTCTACTCAATGGGACTATGCGCTGCCGGTTGCACTACTGACGTGGTCATCTCGATCGAATACGCCAAAATGCTTGCGCTTGCGCTGAGATCTATCTGTCTTGCACGGGGACCTGTCTTTCTCCCAAATGAAGACAATTTTAGCTTCTGGTTCTCATCGGGGAACTTCCCATTCCGATTTTGTCCATCGTCGACGGATAAGGAACTTCACCTGAGAATGGAGTTCCGTCTCCACCTCATCACACACTGGTGTACACCAACGACCCACTCGAACGGCACGTCTTCCGCTTCTCTTGACACGACAGAGACATCACCTGCACCTTCAGGAGTACGCCACCGCATTTATATGTGGGTGCATTGAATAGATTGCCATATACACGGCATGTGTGTTACGGTATGGACTCGCGGGGACCTATCATTTATGCGCCAGTCAGAGCAAGTCCTTGGACATTGGCAAGCCACATTTAAAAAGCGTCGTTCATGCAGCCCATTCGATGCACTCATACCACTCTCCCACTATCTGCTAATCCATGATCACGAACTTCGCTCTCTATGACGCAAGGATGCCAGTCATTGATGTGGCTGTATATCTTCTGATTTGTTTCGGCCTCTTCAAAGTTGTCAGTCAGCTCGTCAATGCAGCCTGGTCGCACAATCTCCCGATACCGCCTCGCCCAAATCGCCTCCCGATCATCGGGAACGTCCTCAGCATCCCGAAACATGCAGCCTGGAAGGCTTACGCGGAATGGTCGCGACGCGAAAACAGTACGCAGCCCATTCTGATCTTTCTCCGTCCCCGTTGCTCACACAGGTTTGTCCGCTTCTCCGTAGGTGACTTGGTCGGAATACAGATCTTGGGCCAGCTCTCGATCGTCGTCAACACCAAGAAAGCTGCCCAAGAGCTTTTCGAAAGACGCTCGTCAGTGTACGCCGACCGGCCACAATTGGCGATGAATGTATTGTACGTTCTGTTGTCGCACCTATCATGCAAGGCAAACGAAGTCGTCTAGGACGGGATGGGACTTCACTACAGCATTCACAGCATATTCGGACGAGTGGCGTGCCCAGCGCAAGATCTTCCACCAGAGTCTCAATGCCAGGGCGGCGACTACACACCATCCAGTCCAGCTCGAGAAAGTGGAACTATTGGTGAAGTGCCTGCACGACGAACCTGATGATTTTGCACGCCACATGCGCCGGTGAGTCAATTTACGATATCGGATTGCTCCGAGTCGTTTGGAACTGATTCACTCATGTTCTACACCAGGTATGCTGCATCCATTGCAATGGTGATTGCCTACGGCTACAACACCGAGACGAACGATGATCACTTCGTCGACGTCGCAAAGAAGGCTGTGAGCATGACATCGAATCCCCTTACCCCGGTCGGGATCGCGGTGAACGCTATGCCTGCATGTTCGTGCATTAGACCATACCTTGTTCGTAGTCTCACGCCAGCTCTTCCCCTACAGTGCGCTATCTACCTGACTGGTTTCCGGGTGCTGGTTTTAAGATCCGCGCAAAAGAATGCATGGCTCTTATCGCTGAGATGCAGGAAGGTCCCATAGCATATGTCAAGCGCAGCATGGTAAGTCGTCAATGTCGTCCGAGAGAACTAATTCCATTTCCCGAAGGCGGAAGGGACCGCTCGCACTTCTGTGGCGTTATCGCAAATTGAGAAGAACGATGCCCGATCAGGAGGGCCGCAAGGCGAGAAGGATATAAAGCGTGCTTTAGCGTCCTTTTATGCAGGCAAGCACAGCCATTTTGCCTTGTCATGCCTATGTTCTCATTCTCTTGGTTTTAGCGGGAGCGGACACGGTACGCGCGACCGATTGGACAAAGTTTCCGTGTTACTGAATATGGAAAAGTCCGTCTCCGCTTTGATCACAGGCATGCTGGCTCTCGTCCTTCATCCATCTGTTCAGCAGCGTGCTCGGGCTGAAATAGACCAGGTCGTGGGTCGTGGCCGCCTGCCGACCTTCGAAGATCGACCTTTGTTGCCATATGTCACTGCCATCTGCAGGGAGGTGTTACGTTGGCAGATCGTTTTCCCTTTGTCCTTGGCGCACTGCCCTACCAGAGACGATGTGTATGCTGGAATGTTCATTCCCAAAGGTGAAAGCCCTCGCTGTGTGAGCCCGCGTCTTCAAACTCAGTACATCCTTGCAGGCACCCCTATCATTATGAACGCGTGGTGAGTTGTAGCCCCTCGGCACCCCATGGTTCGTTGAAGGTACAAACTGTTTGCAGGGCAATCCTACACAACCCCGACGACTATCCTGATCCAGAGTCGTTCAAACCGGAGCGGTTCCTGACTGCTGAGGGCAACATAAATGAGGACGAGGTTCAAGTCGCATTCGGCCTCGGTCGAAGGTTTGTGAACAATTCGAAGAAGCCCCATCGTAAACTGACAATATCATCGATGACAGAAACTGTGTTGGCATGCATATGGCCAACGCTACGTTATGGATCATGATGGCTTCGCTTCTCGCCATTTTCGATATCTCGAAAGCGAAAGACGAAGGTGGAAACGAGATTCCAGTTGACATTGCGTATACGGATAACTTAGTGAGGTGGGCTGGCAATGTCGATCACACAGGCATGTATCGTTAACGTTATCCCGCAGCACATCTCTGCCATTCCGCTGCGCCATCCGACCCAGAGATCGCGAAGCGGAGGAGCTGATACAGCAGATTGGGCACTCTAAGAACTAATAGCTCTTATACACTGCGTTTTCTTTTCGTTTCATTGTTGGCGGACACTTCACTCTACTCGCTTTACAGAACTGTAGAGTGAGATATGTATCGAGTGTATTACATCGTTTGAGACATGGGTGCTATGTTCGCTAACAGGTTGTTACTACAGTTTCATCCGTGATCATGCAGTGCGCGGGGAAGAC
>MU277261.1:44891-135243 GCA_022160305.1 Artomyces pyxidatus | reverse complement strand
GTCGGCTCGTCGCGTCAACTGCCGCGCACACTGTCAAAGTCTGGCCGCACCAGGTTTTTGCATCGGGCGTCGCCTGGGCGGGCAATATGAGTGCGGAGCTTTCCAGGCATCTTTAAGTGGCGGGCACGGGCAGGAGAGGAGGGGAGGAGTGGGGTGGGCTGTCAAGGGTGGTGTACCAGCCGGCAAGTTTCTTCGGTGAGCACTGTATTGTCTATCTCTTAGGGTGCATCAGGACCCAGAATCTATTTCAGTAATGAGATGTAACACGGAGTATCATAAACTGACATTATGAAGGCCTCGTTTGGGGAGGGAAAGCCTGGATGCGAGACACGCGCGGCTCGAGTCGAGCACTTGCGGGATTCTTGAACATGTACTGGCTCGATTTCTGAGCTTTAGCAAGTCAAGGTTAAGTTTAAATAGGTTGAAAGGTTCAGTGACAGGTGTAGGGAGTGGAGGGTACGAGACGGACAGAGCGGACGAAGGGAGGACGTGCAGCGAGCATGCGGCGCGACGCGACGCGCAACGAGATCAGGGTTACCGTGTTTGGAGCTACATGGCTGATGTAATTAACTTGCCCGAGTCGCCCGAGAACGTATTTCTCGTCGCGTCAACTTTCCGGGTGGCGTTTGTTTGTATATGTTTCGTGCCAGCCGTCGGTGAGAGGTTCACCGGATTAAAGTTCTGTGGGGTTTCAATTTACAACTTCTAATAATAGATCAGTACATCAGGTCCTCCTCCTCCTCCCTCGTAAATCGCAGGTGAACCTCGAACCGACGGTGGGAAGGAGCCTGGCCTTGACCGCACCACATCTCATTGGCGACGATCTTGTGTCTCTTCGACCCTGATCCGTCCACAAGTCTGCCACCGGGCATCCTCTCTTCCGAATGCACCTCGGTCCGGACCTCCGTATGGACCTCTGGAGTCGGGTGGCGGCCGATACAATATTCCATAGCTCACTAGCGTACTGCTGTAATCCTTGAGGTTGTCTCATGACAGCGAAGCCGGCCATTGGTCTAGAGCGAGCGGCGTATCATCTCGATATCTGGGCAGCAAGCCGCTGCGAGGAATCCTGCAGGCAACTTGCAAAAACGATCGACAGGTGAGTTGCCGATTCAATGCCGACTAAGCGGAGAGCGCGCATACTGAATCCTATCCTGAGCGCTGAGCCGCGGACGTATCACACAATCTCACTCGATATCTTTACATACACCAACTACTCAGTACTCAACAATCGACCTTCTCTCACCTCTGCAGTTTCCGTTTTCATCTCTATGGTGGATTACCGAGACTCGGAGGATGCCAATTGTTGAACGTTGAATGACCAACAGCCTGAGAGCGCCGGCGCCCCTCTCAAGCGCCCAAGACGGCTTTTTGCCTCCGGCCTTCAGATCTTCAGAAATGGCGACTACAGTCTACGTGTGACATTGCTGTGATGTTCTAGACTGTACACGCTTATCTTGAACGAGGACGGATTGCCTTGTCCCTGGTCCCTGGGTCGCAGCGTTTTTGGGAAACTTCGATCCTACGAAGACGTGGCCAGACAGCAGTCAACCCGAATTCCATCGAGTGTTCTACAGTGTTGATTGTTCCATCTCATGGAAGCGGCATCGTCAAGCTCTTCGATTCTCCTCAAACTTCTACCTGGCAGTTGGCACAGCCTCATCTCCCTCAAACATTATTGCGAACGTGTACGTTGACAGCGCTTCGCATATCGCGGACACCGTCTACCATCCGCCCCTTAACTTGCGCGTTTCACGCAATGAACCAACGATATTATTGGCACCGGCCTATCGCATCTACTCCGAACCCATTCCGATCTCATATTGCTGGCCAGAGCCAGTGCCTCAATACACCATGGCTATAAGACGTCTCCGGGGCACCTGTGATCCGCTGCTCCTGCCACCTGCGCAAATCCTGTCTTCCTGACACCAGTCTTGGCCGACATGTCTCCAGCTACTCGCTTTATGTCTGCTATTCAGCCATGGGTGCGCTGTTTTGAAAATTTCTCTTTTTCTCGTCTTCATGCACAATCAACCCATAGATCGAATTGTCTCGGATAGACAAGCTGGCCGGCAGCATGCTGATTTTTTGGCCCATGAGTACGCTCCATCGTTGTCATGTCTGTCCTGATGCTAATTGCAGTGCCCGACGATCAGCATGGAGCTTGACCATGTCGGCCCATTCACTCTCGATGTCGCTCTCATCCTACGTGTTCGCCGTGGTCTATGGGCTCGTGTTGGCTGCCCTCGCACACAGGCAAGTCCTCTTCTAACTCAACCATATGTGCTTGCTCTGACACAACGGTGACAACCACACAGTTTGTGACGTATTTATATAGATCTGAGACATTGTACTAAGCAATTACACGTCAGGCGCGGGCTGCATCTGGAACGACATCATGGACCGCGAGTTCGATCGGCAAGTCGGCAAGTCTCTTTCACACTTTGCATCTATCGCACACGTTCACTAACTGCTCATTCGTATGTAGAGCGAACAAAGCACCGTCCCATCGCGGACGGCCGTATCTCCGTACCCGCCGCGCTCGTTTTCCTTGTCGCTCATCTTGCGACGCTGCTGGCCATGCTCTGGCCGGCCAACTCTCTAGCGTGCGCCCTAACACTGGCATAAAAATCGCTCGCCATTGCTGACATGTGCGCCCTTCAGATGGAAGATTGGGATGGTCTCGATGTTCCCGCTACCGGCCATCTATCCTCTGCTCAAGCGCATCACTTACTGGCCACAGGCCTGGCTAGGTGGGTCTTCGACTCGCTCACAGCTGCGAGGTCATAGCGGAGGTACTGAAAGCTACTGGGCAGGCGTTGCAATGAACATGGCGATTCTCGTCGTGTGGAGCGCATTGCAAAACACCATATCCCCTGCCGCCATCATGCTGCTGGCCGGCTGCTGGTCGTACGTCTCTCCGTTCTGATCTTGGACGTCTTCCTAACCAACAATGTCTCTGGTCACAGGTGGACGCTCTACTATGGCACGCGCATTTCTCAACCACTTGCTGTGACGCACTGACGTGGTCGTGGGCTGCAGATACCATCTACGCGTGCCAGGACAAGCGCGACGACGTCAAGGCCGGCGTGAAGTCTACGGCACTCCTCTTCGGCGGGCGCATTAGAAGCGTGCTGTCCGGGTTTGCGTTGCTGTTCGTGGCGTGCTTCGCCGCAGCGGGGTACCTCAATGGCCAGGGCACCCCGTTCTATCTGCTGGGCGTCGGCGGTGCTGCGATCCATCTGTTCAGGCAGCTGCATGGCGTCGATCTGGACGATGTGAAAAGCTGCTTGATCGCGGTGAGTCTCTCGATCGATCGGCAGAAGAGGAGAGTTACTGATTTTAGTTCTGGTATGGAGTTCGAGAAGAACGGGTTCTCTTTTGGCAGTATTGTGTGGTTCGGCCTGTTTGCCGACTATGTTGTTTCCAGAGGGCTAGTGCATCCCATCTAGAGCTGAGCGCTCCGTCTTTCTACCGTCTGTTCAATTAGATCTTCGCATTGCTACCTTTTGTATTTACGTATGTCGGTGCCTTGTATATAGATACGGATTAGATGAGGCTAGATACTGTGGAAGGAGGCGCCCTGCCAGCGCAGGGCCAAGCGCAACTTCGGAGCCATGCATGGTGAAAGACTACGGCACCAGCAGTGATAGTCACATTGTACGAAAGCTGAATGTGGCCCGTATGGACATATCAAACGGAGGATGGAAAATTACCGCTACTATACACAATCCGTTTGAGTCTCCTATCCCAAGGTCGATTGGGCAAGAGGTGCCAGAGGTCTCATACCGAAGTTTCGGGGTCGTGCTGCCCCGTCTGAGTGACTCTGCGGCTGTCTTCAGCATCCTTCTAGCATGTCTTCACAACTTATATCACGCTCTCTTAGGCGGCATAAAACCACAGAAGGCCATTTTGTGTGAAACTCCTCGTCGTGCGGAACGAGACCGGAGGCTCTCACACTCTCCGTGTCCCGAGTCACCAAGAAAACTAGTACAACAAAGGAACTCATCCTCATCCACCGCTGCAGCGGTTGCTACTGCCTGTGGTCCAGGACTACAATGTGGGTTTTCCACAGCGTTTAGGGCAGAGGAACTGGCGGTTTCGATATGACAGTATCATCACCGCTCGTACGTTCAAAGTCGGGGAGCTCTTTCATTGCTCCGACAACCTTCGACCCGGCCCTTTTTCATGCATACATACCGTTGCCTTCGATAGGCATGGCTTCACTAGGAACTTCCCTTTCGACGATTTCACCGTATCTCAGCCGCCGCTTCCTCATCGACTTCCGCTGCTCCAGCTGGACGCCTGATCTGCTGCTTGGAGATGCTTGAAACTCTGATCTCTAGTCGCTCTGAAAGTGCTTGAAGCGCTCATGGATTCTCCAAGCTCTTTACGGACTGCCCCATCCTTGGTTTTGAACGGGATTCCTGCATGGTGATAGGGGCTACACGGGCATGTTATGAAATCTATGGTGCATCTCAAGACTCCGCACATCCGACTGGACCTCCAGCAGACGCGATGTCTCCGATTACTGCGTTGTCTTCTGCCATCAGTACGTTATCGCGACCGCTTTCACGACGCATCCATCTGATATGTGCATTTATAGATTGAGCTGTCTCGCGTAAACAAGCTCCCTGGTAACATGCTTGGTATGTCGGTTTCCGACTAGCTGGGCGAGTGCTCATGATGGGACCAGGGCCCTGTCCCCTACGACCACAGTACGTGTTATTTCCGCGCCCGGCATTGCTGTATCGCGCTAACCCCGCCTCAGGCTCCAGCTGCATCTGGGACGTCATCCTCGACCGCAACGGCGCAACCTCGACTCGACGCACGCCGGGCCAGCGGCCTCCGCCCGGTCACGGCGCGCCACGCTGGATAGGGCGATTCCGACCGTCGGTTCCGTCAGCGTCGGCGAATATCGTCGACAACTGAGCCTTCGATGTGACGGCGTCTACTACGGGCTGCGATAACTTCCCTGCATCTTTCTAGATGACCCGGACCCAACAGACTATGGATCAATCTTGCCGAATTCGTCACATACAGACATTTTGCCACCATCTGCTTATCCGAACTTATGCTCGCGCACCCTCTCCATTGGCATCTCTCGACTGGGTCCTCCCAGCAGTCGGTCGTCGATGAGTTATACACTATTTTTACCTTGTTACCGCTCTTCCGGAACGCCCTCTACCTCGCCACGAGACTTGACAGGACCGGGTCCCACCCTTCCTGCGTCCCATCATTGCGACAACCGGCCGCCGAAGCACTCTGACGAGTACAACTCTTGCTGGACAGATGTTGACGACACGGGCGTGGAAGCCGTGTGCTGGGCTTACGGCGCAGTTGGTGGAACTGCGCGTGCGTTGCCAGCGGGTCGCTGTGCAATGTGTGACTCCTTGGATTTGAGGCTCAATCTATCGGAGTAGTTGAGATGTCCGTGAAGCGGTGGGTGGCCTTCGTTGGACAGTTAGTTGACTGGTTACCTAGCACACGCGATTTGTGCTGGTTCTGACCTTCATTCGCAGTGTCTTTCGGCGATGACATGGCTTCCCGCACGTCTGCCAGACACTGCTAATCGAGGAGCGTGCTAGTCTACCAGTCCCTGAGGCAAGCTTGGCCTTGACTTTCGAAGACAGTCATTCTTGTCCATGCAAAACGGGCGAGGGCCATCCTGCGCGAGATCACAACCCTTGAGGGAGATAATCTCGGCTGACGTTAACGCGCCCAAGGATGGATTCGGTGCCGCTATTCTATTGATCATATTCTAATCTCCTTGGAGTTCGTTCAATCTGTATCGCATTCCAAGGTAAGCACAGTCTCAGTCCACCAGGTATACACCAACTCACAATGGCGGTCAAGCAAACGCTCGAATTTGTAGGCCCATGGGCATCGTCTCTCTAGAATCAACTCTCGTTCAGGCGCTCCTGATATATCAACATCTTTATCTCACCGAGGATAGGATTCGTCAGCCTTGTCAACGCGCCTCATCCTGCCTCGACACACCTATAGTGATGTATGTACCTGGGACATTGAAGACCACCTTCTCTCCATTATGATAATTTTCATGAATCATAATTGTGCATCCGTTAGGGCCTCCATACTGGACACGGGCATGTTGGGGAATATTCGGAATCGGTGAGGGGGCACTATTGGGCCGTCCGCTCGATCCTCAAGCTCGGTTTGCTACTTGAAGAACCTTGAAACGCGGACAGCGATCCTATGGCACCTGAGAATTCCCCAAGCAGCCTCCAGCAGCCTCCGGATTCCGACCGGCACACCATCAAGCATTACAACGATCCCGTGTACGGTGGCTGCAGAATTATGCCGTCTGCATCGTAGATTTTCAAACTGGGAGTTCATGGGTTTGCTATAAAAACGACTCGTGTTGGATTGCATCTCTGCACTTCCAGCACACCTGCCTAGCAGCCACTCAAATGTCTCAACTTACAGCTTCCTCTTCCATTTTCAGGCGTTGGGTAAGTCCCACTATGTTTTCTCAATTTGACCCAACGTATCATTCACGGAACGCAGATAGAGTTGTCCCGCATACACAAGTTCGCCGGTACGATACTTGTTTTCTGGCCTATTGGTGCGTTCGATAAACTCGATCTACTCGCGAGTAGAGCTCATGACAATAACAGCCTGGGGTGTGACCCTGTCGGCCGATTCTCTCTCAATGCCGTTCCCGTCATACGCGTTTACCGTGCTCTATGGGTTCGTCGCGGCCTCCTTCTTGCGTAGGCAAGTCATTTTCGAGCCCCAGTGGTGTCTCCGTGCTAATTCCGTGCTAAAGGACTCTGGCCTTGTCACTGATAAATATCTCCACAGGCGCCGGATGCATCTGGGACGACATCATGGATCGCAATTTTGATCGACAAGTCGGGGCGCTCCTTCATCCACATCATCGTTTGACCACGCCGCCGATTCTAACTACCCACGATCCTCGGCCAGAGCGCACCAAGCGCCGTCCGATCGCGGACGGCCGCATCTCGGTTCCCGGGGCTCTCGTCTTCCTGCTTGGCCATATCGTGGTCCTCTTCACCATGGTATGGCCGTTCAACGACCTCGCGTGCGCTCCGTTCGCATCTCATGAACTGCACCGCACCGCTGACACGGATATGCCCATTAGGTGGACGCTGGGGCTCGTCTCGGCGCTGCCTCTGCCCGGTATCTATCCCCTTCTCAAGCGCGTCACCTACTGGCCCCAGGCGTGGCTAGGTATGTGGTGCACTCTCCGGCTCTGGGATCACGCCGAAGACGCTGACGATGCCCAGGAATTGAGATGAACATCTCGATTCTGGTGGTGTCGGGGGCGTTGCAGAATACCATAACGCCGGCTGCGTGCGCAATGCTGGCTGGCTGCTGGTCGTGCGTCTCACATTATTAATTTATCCATGCAATATTGACACTTGATGGCCTTCCACCTACTACAGGTGGACCCTCTACTACGGTACGTATATCAACCCGCTGCTTCCAGCAGGGCGTTGAACTCCATCGTGATAAATGGTGCGCAGATTCTATATACGCATGCCAAGACAAGCGCGACGACGTCAAGGCCGGCGTGAAGTCCACAGCGTTTCTCTTTGGCGAGCACGTCAAAGTGGTGCTCGCCGGGTTCGCAGTGCTGTTCGTTGCATGCCTCGCCGCGGCGGGATACCTCAACGGCCAGGGGACCTCGTTCTATCTGCTGAGCGTTGGCGGCGCTGCAGTGCATCTGCTTAAACAGATGAGTGGCGTCGACGTGGACGATGTGAGGAGTTGTCTGATGGCGGTGCGTGTTCCATGATGCGGATGAGATAGGTCGATTGCTGACTCTAGTCGGGGTGCACAGTTCAACTCGAATGGATGGGCGTTCGGAGGCATTGTGTGGTTTGGCCTCTTTGCAGACTACGCGCTGGCTTGAAGTGGACTTTCTCGTATGGCGTTTTTATTCAGCGTGTCTAGCGCAATTTAGGTTCTATAATGCATCGCTATTTTCTTCGGCGCAATAGCATTTTTGATACACTTCCCCATTGCACGTCTTGGGTGACCGGTGACTCCCGCCGCTGCGCAAAATACTCAAAGACAGGAGCTGGCCGGCAACTTCAAAGAGTACCTTTCATCCTACCCACATGGACTGCTGGACCGTCCGGTAAGGAAAATTGGCAACCAGACCATTCTCTTGTCCCATCTTGGAAAGAGAACAGACATAAACGCGTTAGTCAAAATATGTGACAAAAATCACGTGAAGTGACAGAACGCGTCGATCGCAAGGGCGACCCCTCGTTTTGACGAAGAAAAATGGGCTCTACTCAACTGGGATCTAGCATCTATTCTCCGGAAAATGCGCACGCCCCTCGGAAGGATGAAGTCGCTATCGCCGTCGGCCAATCGAGTCGCTTTCGAATAGGGGTCCCTAACACTTGCAGCTATGTACGATTACAATGCGTGGATCTGGATCTTACCTTGAATGTTCACCCTGGCCGGGCCCAGGATCTGACGTACATTCGTATGCTCTTTGGGAAACATTGATAAGATGGGTCTGGAACATGCTCGTCGATCGTCCGCTCTGGAGCAATGGTCCTTAACTTCGCGCAGTCTCCCAATCACACGGAATACTCTGACACGTAGTCTCTGTCAGCCTGTCGGTCATCTGAGCTCGAGAATATATCGAATGCAAGAAATGTGGTATACGTGGGACATTATCCAGAACACAAAGGGCCAATATACGAGTCGTGTATCAGAAAATGAATGTCAAATCTCCTCGGCGATGTCTAGATATCGCGAACTTGCTCTTCACTCCACTCCCAGAGCTTGCTCTCCAGTTGAGGGTTGATGGCCTTCTCGTTCGGCAGTGTGACGCGCGCCCAAGCTGTCAGGTACTACAGGACAAAGCTGGCTCAGCAAGCCGGAATTCGAATGCATTGGAAGGAGAAGATACCTTTCCGTTGAGCTTGGCAGCTTCTGGGGAAGTCCCGGCGTACAGCGGCGTGATCGCGCCGAAGGGGATGTCATACAACATCCTCGTGCCGACCTTACGGGCAAGGAAGCCCGAGTGGCGGGCCAGGTCTGTCTTGATCCCACCGGGGTGGAGCGAGATCGAGACAATGCCCTGATCACCGTAGCGCCGTGCAAGTTCGTTTGCGAAGAAGATGTTCGCCTGAGCAAATACATCAGTCATGAGCCAGTGATGTCGGTGAAGAAGCACCCACGATCTTGCTCTGCCCATAGAGTTTGTCAGTCGTGAGTTTCTTGCGCGCAGCCAGCGACTTGTCGCCCTTCTCGAGCGTCTCCCACTTGATGCCCTCAGGTGGCGCAAGGAAATTGTGGCCCGCAGAGCTGAGGGTGACAACGCGGACTGTGCCCGGCGGCGAGTTCTTCGCGGTCTCCAGAAGCGTGGGAAGGAGCAGCTTCGTGAGGTAGAAGTGACCTGCACGGAGTCAGATAAGAGACGGCCTAGACGCGTACCGTGACTGCTACGCACCAAGCACGTTCACCCCGAA
This sequence comes from Artomyces pyxidatus, assembly GCA_022160305.1. Classification (NCBI taxonomy): domain Eukaryota; kingdom Fungi; phylum Basidiomycota; class Agaricomycetes; order Russulales; family Auriscalpiaceae; genus Artomyces; species Artomyces pyxidatus. Next base: position 125,764 of record MU277261.1, on the reverse strand, counting down.
TTGGGCGTCATAACCCTGCTTCGTCAGCATCTCGACGGGTGGGAACATGATGCCGCTATGAATTCCAGGCGTCAGAGGCGTGTTGCAGTGAATGTGAAACGTGTGAACATGTGAACGCACCCGTTGTTGTAGAGGATATGGAGCTCGGACTCTTTGCTCGTGTACTCCGCAGCAGCTGCCTTGATCGTGACCAGGTCGGCGAGGTCGAGTTTCAAGAAGTAAACATCTTGTTTTCCAGTCGCCTTCTTGAGCTCAGAGATTGCAGCATTTGCCTTCTCCTCTGAGCGCGCAGCCAGGTAGACCTTCGCATTCTTCGAGAGCAGAATCTAGATGCATCAAGTTAGCGGCGTTCGCCCAACACTGGCAAGAAGAACATGTCGAGAGAAAGGAGATACGCACTCGTGCAGTCTCCTTCCCAATGCCACCGTTTCCACCCGTGATGATGACCTTCTTTCCCGTCAGATCTGGGACGTCCTTCGCTGTCCAGGTCGGCTTCGGAGGGAAGAACTGGCTAAGGATGCCAATGCGCTTTTCTGCCATTTTTGGAGATAGTCCGGGGTGTGTGTGGGCAAGTAGGGAAAGAGAAGCGCTAAGAGCTCGCCATTGGGGGCGCTTTTATAGCCCAGAGACGCCGCTTGCGTCAACCTACCCGACAATGCATCGCTTTGCATGTACGCGTTGACGCGATCACAAATAAAGAAGGCGAGGGTCGCTGCCCCAATAGGCAAGAGGCATGAAGCGCCCTCATATTCGAGCGATGATGACGGCCTCTGGATCGCGTTGTCTGCCTTTTTAAAGACTCCATTCCCGTTCGAGCGGGCTTCGACGTCCGCGCTTCACCCACGGGGTCCGGACCCTAGTAGACTTCGGATAAGGTTACTCCTTATGTCCTCCAGGAAGAACCAACGACGCTGAGGCGACTTGGAGGGCGACGAACAGCCCTTCATGACCCGGTCACATTTCACTGTGCACTGAGCTATCGAGACACCGGTCAGAGCCACGAATAGTGGAAGGACTGTCGTCCAGGATAGCATATCGCTGGGCGATGCCTGGAAGGGGTTCAGCCATCGACGCTTGGGAACTCCCGTCACAGAACGAGAAGTCCGTGATCTAGGCTGAAACAGAGCGGTCGATCGGCCATAGCTTAGCGACAAACACCGACAATACGACATACCGACACCGTCTTCAGGAAGCTGCTGTGAAAGAGGAAAGTTGACAAGATGCATGCGTGCGCAGAGAGTGTGAAGACATGCGTTCACCACGACCCAACATGTGAAGATTACAAGGCTGCAGGACTGTTTTGGGTCAGCAGACTCCCCCGTCGAACGAAAAGCTGCACTCACAGCTCAGTGGGCGCGTCGGCGTTTGCCCTGGGCGCTGGGCGTTGTGCATGCAGGAGGCGCCGGCGCATAGACTCCATTCTTGAGCTCCAGGTTCGCAGGGCGTCTATCTCTGCCGACGACGCGCAACACGTTGGGGCGTTTCACCTTACCTATTCGACCCGCCAAGCACGGGATCGCCTTGTAAACGCCCACCCGGTAGTACTGAAGGCAAGCGCCGAGCTGTATAATGCCCGCGCCCGACCGGATTCGCACGCAGCTTGTCAGGCTGGCTCCGCTCTGACAGTCTGAACACCATAGTCAGGGTGGATGATGACTGTGGGGGAAGATGATAGCGCCGCGGCTACGGAGGCTAGATAGTGAGCACAGCGGTGAACAGCAGAGAGGCCGCTTTATGAGACGCTAGCGATCGCATCGCAGAATCGGCTCGCGGAGGATGCCCGGAGGAAGCAACGAAGGGCGCCTTTTGCTCCCTCACGGCGGCAACGAACACTACACTTGCCTCATGCGTGCGCCAACTGATCGGAGGGCATAGCTCGCGCATTAAATTCCATGCTGCCACGACGGCCCAAAGCTATATTGGTAAATGATCACTGTATTAACAGCCTTAATCGGTGATGACGCCTCACCGGATCCTCCAAGATTCCCAACACTTGTCCATACGTCTACACCCAAAAAAAAAACCGACCCGGGTGGTTCTACATATATACTTGATCTTTAGATTACAGGAGATGCGGCAGCGGATAGATTGCGTGCGTATACTGATACAAGCGTTCCGTGACGTGGCGGGGCGTGAGGTAGACGTGAAGGTGGCGGCCGACAAAGGGCGGTCTTCGTGCATCATGGGCCGCGGGTGAGAGGAGGTATGCGGCCCAGGGACGGATGTGATGGTGGGACACGAGCATGCTCGGGCATGACGTCCTCGCGATGGTTAACAAACAGGGAGCCCTTGGCAGTGCCTCACGCGAGCTTCACCTGCCGCAGATTCTGCCGTAAGACGATGTCGCGGACTAACCCACACCATACACAGGTCAGACGAGTCGATGACCACGGAGCAGAGTTAGGCACGTACCACTCGCTATGATTCCTGCTGTCGTACTCGTTTCCTACATACATGTCATCAGTGTGGAGCAGGAAGCCAGATCAAACCTTGACACACCGTGACCGACGTACAGAACCCGTAAAACCGCCTTGGCGACGGAGAGAACGCACGCTGGATGGCACTGAACTTGCTCAGGAAATCTGACACCCACCCTGTCAGACCATTTCCAGGCAAGACCAAAGAAAAAAAGTACATTTCGATGCTGTGTCCACGTCGTTAGCGCGATCTCCGTACGACCGCACATATCGCCCCAATTGTATTCCTGATTCCAGCTTTCGGCCCAGGATGTCGCATTTATTGAGGAAGAGTACGAGGTCAACCCGTGCCAGAAGCTTGTTGGAGCACACTGTTTTCCAGAGGAGGACCGAATCTTCCTACATTGGGCTCAGCAGATATGAGGGGTGAATAAGAAGACGGCATACCAGGCGATTGACTTTCGGGTCTTCTGATAGCGGCTGGTCGAAGGCGGATATGGGCGCCAGGAAGATGATCGCGTCGACTATTTGAAAAAGGTTCACATTCCGTTTCTGCAGCAGATAGGCCTGAACATACCGTCGTCGAAAAACGGTACCCACGTCGCTGCAAGCCGGTCATGGTCAGTTTCTCACGAAGATAACCTTACAAAATATGGGACACCCACGACGCTGTGGTTATTTGGCCAGGGTCATTATGGCGACTTCGGCATCGGAGTGGTGAGCGCACCTGAAACCGTGATCCACCAACATCGACTATGCGCCACTCCGCGCCGCGCTGGTCACCCGCTTCCATCTGGAACTTGTACTCCGATACCCCGATCGTTTTTAAGCGCGCTTTAAGGACATCGTCTTGTTGGGAGGGGAGTCAGACGGACAATTAAACATGAGTAGATACCAGAAGGCAGAATGGATAAATGCTTACCATCTGTAGGCATATAATTATATTGCGTCACCCTCTCTAGATCATTCAGAAAGCTGCCAAGAGGGATCAGGTCAGCGCCTGACAACTCGCGCCCACGGGAACCGCGCATATACTCAGTGGATACAGTGGATATGCGCCCCACGGGTATTCAGGCCAGCTGCATGATCCCTTCGCCCACCGCGATCGAAGGTCAACTTGCCCTCAGGGCAAGGCCAAACAACCGGGAAACAAAGCAAAGAGCGAAAGAAGCACTTACAATCCGCTTTCTTCTTCTAGCCGAACCTTCCTCCGCCTCAAGACATCTCGGACACGCTCACTCCCCCACAACGTCATCAAGTCCTCCCTGCATTCCCAAATAACACGCTGGCTCTCGCTCTCGTCTGCCGACGCGGGCCTTCCACCTGGCCGGACGAAGATCTCCTTCAGATTGAAGTTTGGCGGATCGTCGGATGGGGGAACCAGTTGCGCTTTCAGAAAAGCTTCGACGTGCCTGAGGGGCAGTAAGCGCAACACTAGCTCATCAAGGTCGATCCCGTCGGTTGGGAAAGGTTGGTCCCACGAGGGCGATCCTGGGTCGGGATAGTCAGGGTCAGAGAAATAGTCCTCAGCAATGTCGAGGGTCGCGTCGATGTCGGGGTCAGAATGAGAATGATGGTGCGAGTGAGAGTGTGAGCGCGAATGATGTGCAGGGGACTTGGCCTTGGCCTTAGACGTAGAGGAGCGTGCATCAAAGCCAGAATCTAGTGTGCGCGTATAGGATCGCGGTGATTGGTGGTGGTGCGGGCGTCGGAGAGAAGGAGCAGGCGGCGAGCTTGCTGCGGCAAGGGCGGTGAGAATGGTGTGAACGGACCGGATGAGGTTGAGTTGGATGATGGCGCGCCAGTGCACGCGCTCTTCGCGAAACGCCGTCGGGGTGTATATCCGTTGAAACTCTGCAACGCCGCGCGTCAATCGCCGCAAATCAGAGCAAGTATATGCGCCGAAAGTACTTACGTCTCAGAGTAGTAGATTTGCCTGTGAAAGGTGAGTGCACAGGTCGGCAAGTGACACCGCGTGATCACACACCGGACTCGCTCTGGCCGAGTAGGAGAACGCGCACAATGCGTTTCTTCTTGTTCCGCTGTCGCTCGAGGCGTATGGCCTCGTCGATTTCCTGAGAGACACGGCGAGCGTCGGCTTCTTGTGCTAGGCGGAGGGCGCGGGCCTCTGGAGACTCGTCTGGAGGCGGACGCATGGCGGCAGCGAGGGGGTCGTCGTCTCTACGTGCGCGCATGAATGCGGGAGTGCAACTATGATGGCGAGAGAGCCAGGATGGGGAGCAGAGGAAAGATGGGAGCGACCACAGGGACAAGCGGGATAAATAACCTGACTCGCGGAGCGTGAAATTCGCAAGCTCAGCTCTCAATATATCCATTCTTAAATCCATCTTTAATTTACATTTCTCATCGACGGCACCGACGCCACAACGACGTCCCCGCCTCCCCGCCCGCCGCCCGCCCACCGACGCCGTCTCCGCAGACGTTGTCGGGCGGCGGGGACTTTGCCTGGCGTCGGCGCCGCCGGGACGCGGACGCGACGAACGGTGGCCGGATACGGAAATCGGGGCCTGGCCGGTTCCCGTGCCTGATCGCCGGGTCGCCGGGAAAGGCACCGAGAGTGTCTTCCGGAGAGCTCCGGCACGCTCCGGCGCGTATATCACTCCTGCAATTCGCCTGCAACGTCTGCACTTCGACCCTTGCGCAATCCTTTGTGCTCGCGCAAACAGCAAGGCTCGCTGGGAAATATCAGGAAATCTGGCTCATGGTCGACCCGGATGTTCCACATCAGACCTACACGTACGTGAACTGATTCACTTGGGCCTTCAGGCTCAGGCCCTGTCTGCGGCTCTGGGACGCGGGAAGTACGCGGAACGCCTTACAGCCTGCAGCGCCAGACCGTGATACGCGATGTGCGAACCCACGGATTGAGGCACCGTCGGAGAGGCAGGTGGTCTGCGTCCTCGAGACCCGCCCCGAGGCAACAAGCGCCGCCCTGCCATTCGTGCCCTCGGAGTCCGGAGAACCGTCGAGCCTGCGGTGCCCCGCAAGGCAACTACTCAGGCGTACATCGACGCGTCACTGACCCCGCGCAGGGCTCGAGAGTGCGCACTCTCACACCCTCTGCCAACATCTGATGGAGATCTGTACCCCAACCGAGCGTCCTCAGATGTTTTGTTGCCTCTACCGCCAGCGGCCTTACGGCGCGTACGTACTACGCCCATCTGACATATCCACGCACGCATCGGAAGCCGCCCCGTTTACCTTTTAGAGTCGCAACACGTTGCCCGACCAGGCACCTCCGCCATCTTCTCGAAGGCTCTATCATCCTCGTCCCCATCGATGCCAGCGGCCCATTGTCCGCGTCTGCTCAATCCGTCAGACGCAAACGGAGCCGCGCAGGGAAGGTAGGAAATAGATGATAGGACGTGCCACGCGATGAGCATGCTGTCAGGATGGGCAGGTGGGTCTAGTACTTGACAATCAACGTGTGTACTCGGACACACACTCACACCTCCGCCCAGCGTCATACGATCAGACTGCGCTCGTCGGCATTCCCGCACCATTTCGATCAGAGTGCACGAATACCCGGCGTTGTCTCTAACTCCTATGTGCTCTTTCACTTTCTCGCGCGCTATGTTCGATCAGACACGGCCCTGTATTTTCTTGGGTTTTTCTCTCGCTGTCGTGTCTGCAGTGTGCACGGTATTCTCGTCCCGCTGGGCTCACGCAGGCTCAGGAACGCCCGGCGAAGCTAATGCCCTTCTTTCAGCGTCCCCGGCCACCAGCGCCCCGATGGCAGGAACGAACTCGATCTCACCTGATTCGACAGATATACTCGACTTCTCACGCGACGTCATCGCCACGCCTTGAGCCATCTGTTCCTTGTGCCAGGGCGTAGCCCGCTGAGCAGGCTAGTAGACGTCTACGTGGTTTACCAGAAGGTTAAACTAGGACAGGACACACAGGTGTACCTGACCGCCATTGAGATGGTGTGCGATGGAATGCTGGATGGGGCTATCGACCAAGTTCACCCGCGGATTGCCCATAGGTATGTGTTGATAATCTACGACGTTGGAACTCAATCTCCCTTTCAAAGCTGACTCTAAACCAGATTGGATGTGGTTGGCCGTACATCGTGCGTACCTATCGTCATTCACCCTGGTGGCTCTCATGCAGTGATTGATGACGGCCCGGTGGATTATCTTTCTGCGCTGCCTTGTCTTATCCGATCGCTTTAGGCCCGCCAATTATCCTAGGGAACGGCAAGCTTGTGTCTCCATTCCATATATCATGTTACCCTCACGTTATTCAAGCTGTCTTATGCGACCAGTGATAGTCAAGAACAAGCCAGCTGCCACTATTGCGCCTCAGCACTGGAATGATCCTGTGAGAAGAGAGCTGTGACTGCGGTCATCACCTTGTGCATGCACTCAAGCCGAAAGGTGAGCTTCGCTTCGCCGCCGCGTCGAGTACTCCAGACGTTGCTTCTGGCGCTGTTCTCTATCTCCTGTCCGGAAGCTTTGCATACTGCACCCAAGCTGTCTCCGTGCTTTCCACACGTCGGCATCTACCCGCCGCTCTCCATCGGCGTCGACCCCAGGACGTGCATGTTTGCACACATATGCGTCTACCGCGGACCAGATTTTCTCCCAACTCTTGTTTGGTACGATTTTCTGATCTCGGCGACGTCCAATAGGTGCTGACGTATTCTCCGATACCATGAACAGACAAAGTGCGTAACAGTGAACGCCCAACTCGACGGAGTTCGAAGTGCGATCGGCGATACGAGGAACGTACCACTGTCGCACGTCTGACATGTCAGGACCTTGCGTGTGGCAGAACAAAAGAACAAGGCCGTATACGGAGTCCGTGCATATACCGTACGTACCATCATCATTTCCGAACGGTGGCCAGAGATGCGTGCAACTTTGTATATTTACGTTGTCGCCTGATTGGTCTTGTCTAGTGTAGAGGCCGTGTCTCCGAGTCATTTGGTCTGGGGTCGACCGGTCGCAACTCACCCTTCACCATCCAATTTATGGTGCACAGTCATGGCAGAAAGTATCTATACACCGACATCCGCGCAATAACAGAGGATCGTTGACACCCTTGATCGACATCTTCCCATTTAAGACATCGATTTTGTACAACTCGTTACCTGTCTATTTGTCAAAGCTCTTTCAAAGATTCCACCTCTTCATTACCTCCTCAAGCTTTCTTTGGAGCTATACAAGTGTAAGCACGAGATCCGGGATGATCTCGTCGAGCTCACCCTTCTCTTGTCCGTTGTAGGGCTTGACCAGAATCTACAAGCATGAGGGGATAATGGTATTCTGGTTACGTAGCGCTCTGACGGTTGACCTTGTCTCCGAATCTGAGTCGTCTGACTGAGTCTCCTTGACTGCATCGACTTGACAGAATAGATCAAAAAGAACATTGTCACAACTTCATGCATCAGAGGGGAATCGAACCCCTGGCGGGTCGATGGCAACGACCCAGGTTACCACTACCCCACTGATGCAGATAGGATTGGAGCAGTCGAAGAGGTGATAAGCAATGCCGTTCCTCTGCATGAGCATCTGAAGCTTAAGAAGCACTGATGAGATCATGGAGCAGTGACCAACCTCATATATTTCCCTAGATCTGAAGCATCGGGAATCATTCACACAGCAAACGCGTCGGCGGCGCGTCGCACCGCAGTGGAAAGCTAGTGACTGACTAGTACGGGTGACGTCACTGCATGTCTGTCTGAATCCCATGCTCAGTCGACTGCTCTTCGTCGCTTCTGCGTCCTATATATACGAACAATCTTCGGTATATTTCTGCCAGCCCCCAGTACGTCGAATTTTGCATCTTCTTTCACACGGGCCCGAAATGGGTATGTGGTCCACAAAAATGGATACTGTCGAGTCTGTTTATGTGCGCTCAGCGACTAAGTAGTGACTGTTATAACCCTCCCCCCGGTCAATTCGAACGCTCCTGCCAAACATCCACTGATCTATGCGCATTCCACACGAGGGCTCACGCCTCTTTCTTGGACGAAGTTACTTCCACGGCGATGACAGGGACAATGGCGTTCTGAAGGCCGGCGGAGCGGAGTGCTTGTTCAATCTGCTCCTGGCGCAGCCACTTCTCCGGGGGCGTGAACCACCACGACACGATCCCAAAGGTGGTCACGAAACCGAAGATGACGCACGCGAAGTTGAAATTTTGCGCGTTCACCGGGAAGAAGAACGGCGATATCAGGACCTGGACAGCTCAAGATCTTTCAGCCCATGTCCACGAAGCAGCAGCGAAAAGGGGGCGTACAACGAAGAGGAGCGCGTTCCACACTACAGACATCGCGTAGAGCGGCAGAGCGAGTTTGCCGAGGTAAAAGTGCGAAGACTTGAACATTCCTGGCGTCATGGTGAAGCGCAGCATCGGGATGAGCCCGTACGACGCGATCATCTGGACGCCGCCGGCAGATAGGAGCGACGTGAACGCAACTTGGCTCGGAAGGATCGTACACAGTAACGCGGCGCTGAAGCCGAACACCACCGTCACTGCATTGCGCGGCTGACCATCCTTATCGACCTTCCCGATCCACCAGGAGAGCGGGAGCACGCCGTCACGCGACCGCGAAAATTAGACGCGAGGCTGAGAGGATAAGGACTGCCGTGCACTATTCGATGACAGGATGTAAGAGTGAAAAATAATAATTTTATCAAACATACCGTGAAGTTATTGATGGCGGCAATCGCCGTCATGAAGATACTGGGCCCCTTGCCCAGCGCCAGCGCGTAAATCTGGATGAAGGGCTGTGGTGCATTGAGTGCGAAGACAGTGTCGAGGTCTGGCGTGCAAAAGAGGAACAAAATTGTCGTAGCAAAACCGAGTACGGCCGTGGCGAGCACGCTCGTGAGGAGGCCGCGACCAGCGATGACGCTGCGACAGCAGATCAGAGTTTATAGACTAGATCGTTGATGAGAGTTCTTACTTCGCGTGTTTAGTTTCCTCTGCGACGTGGCCAGAAGCATCAAATCCAACGAAAACGTTCGCGGCGAAAAAGCTACAGGGGCTGTTTGGAGACTCATTCATGAACAGTGACGTCTGCTGATCTCTCACAATGACAGCATCCAGTTCCATCCTGGGGTAGCGCCAGTGCCATTGTCTGCGAGTCAAGTCAGATAGAATGGTCTAAGCAGGAGCATTCGACAACGCACAGGTCATGGTGAAGACGTCTTTCGCCGAGCGGAAGCCATAGGTGTTGTGGACGGCAATTGGCAACCAGATGACATTGAGCAAGAAGTCAACAATGATGATGGCCACCGAGAATTTGACCACACCAGAGTAAGCCTTGGGCGGAAGGTAGTTGATAGCGACAGAAAGGATGAGAAATCCCTCGGACATGGCCCAGATCAGTGTGCGCCATTTGACATTGTCGTTAGTGATGCCTCCGGGAAAGTCTATCTCCCACACCGCGAACTGCGAGACAACATAGTTGGCTGTGCTTTGAGAGATCACGGCCGCGAAAGTGATCCAGGCGCTGGTCGACCACGAGGCCACGACGAAACCGAAGAATCTGGCGTACTTGGGTCCTGCGCTCTCCGCCGCCCAGATGTAAATTGAACCACTCAGCGGTAGTGCCGAGCAAATTTCGGCGAGGACTAAGGCGGTGATAGACATGAAGACCATGGCGATGAGGACAGACGACCTGAAACGAGAACGCTCAGAACCATTTGATGTCTGATAGATCATAAGATCGCTACTGACCATACTGCAGCAGGACCTCCGGCAAGCAAGCCGAGGAACAGAGTAGTCCTAGAGGGTGAAGCCATGAGGTAGGGGCGCATGCCTTCATGACTGAGGACCACTACCTGATGGCGAGGATGAAATTAACAGAGACAAAGCTGGCTCCGAAGCTCTCGATAAAATGCCAGGTGCGATGTAATTGCTAGAAGATGGAAATTAGCTCTCGGAATGTGTCTCCAGAACCGGGCAGCACGAACCTGATGGTAGCCTAGTCGCTCCTAATAGGCGTGAAAGGCAAGGTCAGCGTTCGAATGAGGAACATCGAATTCAAAGGAACAGGATGTGTGTGCCGCACTGCGCCTCGGCTGTCCGAACAGAACAGCTTCCCATGCTGACTCCGGGCCTGCCAAACAACGAGACATGTAATCACCGTCGTCCGCGAGCGACCGAGCGAACCGGTTTACAGCTGCTTTTAAGCAAAAAGGTCACCTCTGGAGGAGTATTACCAGCTGCAGTTCGTCTTCGTCGTACGGAGAAGCAGACTCGTCTTTGAAGGAGGGTGAGGACATAGCTCTGGTGTCGAAGAGAAAGGGAGAAGCGGCAAGGAATCGGATAAGCCAAGGTTCATTTTCGTTTGTATGCTTCTTATAAGAACTTCCACTTACTGAATCCAGTCAACCCAACAAAAAGAAGCGCACCCATGTGAGCAACGAGCAGTCGACAATTCCCGTCATCGATCACCCGTCTTCATTCTGGGAGAGGAAAAAATACATTTAGTACACGGATGACACCCTTTCTGAACTCACTCACTCGCGCAGCCTCGCCTTCAAAGTAGGATAAGGCAAAAACGCTGCTTGCCTACAAATTTAACGTCTTCTTGCCCCGAGTGTCAGTCTCACCACCTGCATTTCCCGGGCCATCATGTGGTCTCAAATCCGGTCCCGTCAGCGACTCACATGCATGGGCGCGCGCGGAGTCAAGAAATGTCGCCACTGAAGTCAGGGCTACGCGTTCTCGACCCTTGTCTTAACCCGCGTTATACCCATATCTCCAGTGAGGCAATCTAGCTTACGGCAACGCTCCATCCTTGCACCGCCGGCGCGGCACTGGAGTGGACTTTACTGCGCCTGACGAAGAAGCCTGATAGGCTGTATGGAACTGGAAGATACACGACCGTGTCATCAGACTGTGACAGCGAAGGTGTGCGCTGATGCCGTCAATCTCATGGCTTCAAGCAAGGTTGTGATGAGCCAGGGTGGTGGACGCAAGGACAGTTTACGATAGCTGACAACCAGGCATATCGGGATACATTGAGCTCCTAGCTGATAGTTTTGAGCCTGTGTGACCTTCGGCGGCGTCGGCAAGAGTTTACGATACCGTGTGGCGACCCGTAGCATACTCGTAACAGATCGGCAGGTCGGGTGCTTTTCGTTGCAGTTCTGTGTTCGTCTTTAAAACAGAACGCCAACTCTCTGAATGCGCCAGCCGAGACGATGTTACTAGACAGGACACAGAAATTCGGCAAAGGATAATCCAGGTGGTTGTAGGTAGTAGCGGGTGTTGTGAATGCCGATATTTCAGCAGGGAAGGCATCGCACAGCATAGTAGGCAGTATCCCGGGAACAGTCAGCTCTGAAGGTCTCAGACTGGACGATGAGTCAAGCTTCAAGGAAAAGGGCGGTGGTCGACGACGCAAGAGGATTTAGCTGATGTGAAGGCGATCTGTCGAGGTCAGCCGTTCGATCCTCGGGATCAAACCACAAGTACTGGTTACTCACAAGGTTTTGTCGGTCACAATGCCTGCGAAAGGCCAGGATTCGCTCCTGTTGTGCTGCTGTGTGGCTGAGCTGTCGACGAGACTACGAATGGCTTCAAGTGAGGTTCAGTCAGGTTCACGTTCAGTGGCCAGCACGGTCGTGGGAGTTTCTATCAGGTTATCGATTGATGTTTACCGCTCAGCCTCGTGTTCTCAACAGTTCTCAACGCGATATGTCACATCATGTGATCTCCGTCACGCGTCGCGTCCTGCTCGCGTAGGCTATGCCTGCGTATACTAGGGGTTGCCTTCTTGTTCCATGCATTACACAGCCTCAATATATGCAAGGTGGTATCAGAGCAGTCTTCTAGACAAGGGAATCATAATTCTAGAAGGGACTCTATTCGATGTCACTCTCCTCGCCCGGCCAGTAGAAGAGTTTCCAGATTTCCTAACTGGTACATCACCTCATCGAACCTTTGTTCCAGACTGCCCATACGATTAGCAAGTTGATCGATACGAGCTCCCATAGTTTTCATCTGCCTCTCCGTTGGAGGCACATCCTCCACGACGCTCGCGGGTTCTTGACAACGAATGAGGTAGTGTTGCTCTGTATGAAGGTTCGTAGTCCGGTTAAGCTTCGGCACGCCCTTTGCATCGCAGGAGTTACAAATGTACAGATCATCTGCATGCGAAGGTGGAAAGTGCGATGAGCATCTCCCCGAGAGTCAAGTACCGAGCATCCTATCGTCACATTTCACGCAATACCAACACGGGAGTGTAAGAGAGCACTTGCATACACCACACACAGGCAACACCGGCGGGCGATCCGAGACAGTGGCGATAGTTTGTGGAGCAAATCCCATGATCGGTCCCATCTCTGATGTCGTCGCCTTCTGACTTGCCAACTTGGCGCAGATGTCTTCGACCTTCTTCAAGGCCGCGTGCGCCTCCTTCTGTACTCTCCAGACTTGGCGGACAGAAATTACGGTTCGAACCTTGACTAAATGATGATCCGCCTGATGTGGTGCCACAAGGTCGGGTCGAGCATCGAGCGTCACGACACTCGTGATGCACTTCACCTCGTTGCAGAGGTCGACGCTGTCCCACGCCATATGTTCAGACTTGACAGTACAGTCGAGGCAGATGTTGCGTGGGCCTCCAATGGTGCCATCGCAATTGTCGCACAGAACATTCCTAGTCACAAAGAAGATATGAGGTAAACCTACAGCGCCTGACGAAAGTCACTGACTCGTGTACAGCCGTCGTCGCTCGAATGTAATGCACACGCGACGTGTAGAAGCAGGCGTCCACCGGTAGCAGGCGGCTCCCAATTTGAGTGAGCCGTGCGACATCGTCGTCGGAGAGAGGAGGTCCATAGAACATCCATCGGAGGTATAACTGGATGTAGGCGCACCTGTCCTTCCGGCGCTGTGCGAAGAACGACCAAGACCACCGCTGACGTCGTATGTCCTGGAGAACAGATTCGATCGCAAAGTGCCAAAGTGCACGTGCCTTGCTAGTCTTCAGAGTCTGCATATCCGGGTAGTACGCAAAGTAGTGTGGCGGGATTTTCCTGAACATGAACTGGTTCGACCAGGTGGACGAGTCGGCAGAAAGACCACACATTCCTAGCACTGCGCTGTTCTGGGGATCAAATTCGCCTTCGGCATAGACTTTCCTCCACAAAAGACCGAAGGAAAATCTCAGGGATATCTTCGTAACATCCTCCGTGTTCGTCCTCCAGGTTCCAGTGACAGTGAATCGCCCTCTGTTGCTCCACCCGACACCCTGCAGGTCTTGTTGGCCTTCTGCAGGCTCTAAAATTACGGTGAACATGGAGTCACCTCCTGCCGCCCGTGTTCCTGAGCGGAAATAAAAGCGGCCATTCCATTGACCCATACTAGCCAGACGACCCATCAGATGTAGTCATTGACGTAGAAGTGGAGGAGCGTACATATTCTTCAGAGGTAAATCAATATCGGTATTGTCCGGGACTCGATGAATAGTGTCTCTGTCGTAAACCCAGTCATCGATAGTCAAGTTGTCCTTGTAATCATATTTCAGGACATCCTCTGCTCGAATATCTTCCTCCTCAGACTCATTGAATGGGATAATCTTTGGGACCAGATTCTTCATGTATTCGGTAGTCCAGAGGTCAGTGGGCCGGTGGAAATATTGGAACTACAGACATGAGTATCTGAAAGGAGATATCACAAGATGGTACTAACTATTCCGTGGGCGAAAGACTTGAACCGCACGTCAGGGTCGAGGTTCTTCTGCACGAAAATATCTGCAGGTGTGCACGTTGGCGCTCTATAAATGAGTAGAATATATGAAGCTTACTATTGAGATCCCGCACGCGGTCCTGAATTACCTCATTCACGAAAAGGATGGCGCTCGCGGCTTCGAATAACTCCACAGGTGCGATGACCTTCACTCGCGCGACCTTCATGATTTTATAATGCCGTTTCATGAGCAGGTAGATGAGAGGGAATACTGTCTAAATCGCAATTCAGCGTGAGTCCAGCTTCCTGGAGACAGGGACCAACCTTTTCGGGGCGCCCAGCACCAGTTATGAGCGGTAGAGTATCTCGCTCGTCGATCAAGTAGTCGATAGCGTTGAGATTCTCCTTCAGGCGGGCTTCTTCTGCGTCCACGTACTTCGTGAATTTCTCTTGATTTGGCCCCGCACTTTGATCAAGTAATGGAGCGGTAAGAGCGTGCACGATGGACCATACGTTGTGAAAATATGCGTCGAAGCCAAGTCGGTTAGGAGGTAACATGTCTGCATGTATGCCTTCCATCTTCGCCACGATGTCTTCGATCTTTTTCGCATAGTCGATGATCGAAGATCTCCAACCTAGATGAGTTATTATCAACTCAGTGCCGAGCGCGCTGAGGTTACGCCTAACCAATGGCCCAAAACGCCACCCAATGCGGTAAGCTGGGGAACAACGCTGAGTGAACATACCAGGATGAGACGATAGAACAATCACCTCCAGTCAAGAGGCCGACTACTTGTGAATCGGTTCATCTCAGAGACGGTGATAAAACCTGAAGCGTCGTCGTCAAACGCCTCCATAATGGGCTGGAGTTGGGCTATATCGATGTATTTAATAGCCCATCCATCTCCCTGATGCTCGGTAGCGACGGGTTTTAAACCGCGAAGACCGTGATCGTTCCAGTTGAGTAGTTCAGTGTAGTAATCTCGGAGTGCGAGTACAAAATGGCGTGCTTTGACGTTGCCGCGCCATCCCTGGAGGAAGACTAGCCGTCAGATGCACGCGGTTTAGACTCTTTGAAAGGTAATGATTACCATCTCCTTCCAAATTTCGTGGATAGCCTGCAGTATAATGAAATCGCTAATTATAAACCTATCTCCCCAATGAGAAATGTAACATACTTTGTCCAGTATGCGGTCGTGAGCCCCGCGTTTGACTTCCTCGATTATGCGATCCGACTCGCGCCTCACCACCAGCGTCAGCGCGTCCACAATTTGCCGCTTCTGAACCTCGAATTTCCGCGAAAAAGGGGCCATATTCTTTTGGATGGCGGTATCGGGGTCGTCCGAGAGCTCATCCTTGAGTTCGTCAAAACCATACGTGGGAGAACGAAGGCTCTCGCGGCCTATTGCCTTCGCGGCTTGTGCGTCAACCTCTTGACGGAGCTCATCGTCATCGCGCACGACCACGATGCCACCCTTCGCGTCGACGATGTCCAAGACTGCTTGGTGCTCGCGGCTGACGAGCTTCTGGAACACAGCCATCATGATGTCTATTCTGTGGTGAACGTCAGCGACGGGGTGTTCGTCTCTGATAAAGAACTTGTCAACTTAGAGTCGATTTCCTTCGCTTTGTCGTATACCATGCCGAGCTTGGTCGTCGCTGTGTCCATGCTCTGCGCCGTGTGAATGGCCAATGCAAACTCAAATTCGGCGCGTCGCTTTACGAATGTCGTTATGAAGGCAAGTAGTCTAGCATCCCAGATAGGCCCTTGGACCACCCTCGCGAGCAGATTCTTCTTGCAGTAGGTATCGCAAGTGTTCGAGCATTCTTTGATGTCACTGACAGTTTTCTCGATGAGCGATCGCATGCGATCCTCGATCGAGAGGTGGTCAGGTGCGATGACTTCCTCATCTCGTACATTTTGAAGCCTAAGCTGTATATGAGAGACATTCTCAATGAAAGCAGGCACTTTTCTTACTGCAAGAGGACTGCCATCATGTCCTTCATCTCCAGGTAGAGCGCGATGATCTTCTTCTCGTTGTCCCTCCTTTTGAGCTCGAGTGTGTATACAGTCTTGAAGGCCATGACAGCGGCTAAGATGAAGAGAGTGAGAGTCGAATCAAAGGGCTGGGTTGAGGGGGTCACCTCCAATAAACGGATGCAACTCAGCGACAGCATCGAGAGCCTTCATGAATACCGGCATCCCTTCGAAAAATTGATCTATGCCCTCCTGCACTGCTTTCGCGATGCCCTGATCAATCGCGTCCCCAGTCGGCGGGAGGAGAGATCCGTAAGCTGCTGCCTCTTCCTGTGCCTCGTCGAGTCTGTCCTCTGCGAATGAAACCCCGTCAGCGGTCGATGTCGTCGAAGAATGTGAAGACGCACCTATGTCATCTCGTACCTTTTTCTCCTTCGTGTTGCGTGCAGTTCCATCTTTGACCTCTTCCCACGTCCTCTCAAGGATAGTAGCGAAAGGTTCTGAACGTTGAGAAGCATCGGGAGACCGTATTGCCGGAGGCATAGTGTTGGACACGGATGATGGCTTCCCCTCAGGTTGCAATCCATCCACAGAGCGACCACGACGCGCATCCGAATAGCTGACCTTTTCGAGGAGGCGGGATAGGGACATTTCGACGACCTAAGACCTCTGAATGCGACCGTCCGTAACGCAGAACCGGTCAGACTGGTTGTGGTAGTCGAGAGGACAGGAAGCTCGTGTGAACACCCAAAGGTAACCAACGAAGACCTGGCTGCGAAATCACAGGATGCTCCAACAGGCCGCTTCCTGGCTCAAGCGCCTGCGGAAAGATCTAGCCTGAGAGTCGCTGTGAACTGCCATGCACAGCAGCGCGATAATAGGCGCACCCTCCTCAGCGTCCTAAGTAGTACCCATATCGATCCTTACTCCGCATGCCATCCGAGCCGTCGATGGTTGTTCCAGTGGGTTCATGTGGTTGCAGAAGATGGAGAACACAACATCAGGTCAAGAGTCAAGACCATGTCAAGAGTCAAGACACGCATCGCGGCAGCAGCCTTCCTTTGACGCGGTGACGACCCGCCATCGGCCCGGCGCGGCCCCGTACTCAACTCCGAGACGATACGACCGTCGTATAAGTATCTCCGACATTCCACTCGAATACGATGTAACCCACAGAATCGACAAATACCGAGTCACTGAGCGCTGAGCGCCGGACCATTGAGTGAGTCATCTTTGGTACCAGAACGGTATGGATGATATCAGGTATCTCATCTGGCACTGTGATGATTGATCGACAGAAGACGAGGCGCGGGCGTGGTGCAAAGAAATGGAGATTGGGCGACAAATCGTACAAAAGCGCCAACAGAGAAGCTACACAGAATGGAAACTAAACACCGTAGCGTTCGAAAGTAGATATATAAGCTGTATGCTTTGCCCGGAGAGACGCTCAATCCAAGCGCTTCGCGGTGTTGATTAGCGGGAGCTGGAACGCGTCCTCGGGCGCCATCAATTCAGCGAAGCCGACGTAGTACGCGATGAATGCCGTGACGATGCCAAGGCCTCCGCCCGCCTTGGTCACGTTGACCTTGCGATTGTAGTCGCCTGCACACCGGATCAGCACCTGCGCCGAAGAAAGAATGAACGCTGGGGCACGCACCGATCGCAAGGAGCATGAATGTGAGCGTGAGGAAGAAGAAGAGCGCCGACAGGCCGACGTTCTTCCGTAGCGACGCCAGGAAGAAGAAGAACGTGACGATCATCCACGACGTCAGGAAAATTGCAATCGCGTCGTCCTCCTGGTTCCCGCCCGCAGCGGCGTACGCAGCGCCGATGCCGGAGTTCGGGATGAGGATCGTCGCGAAAGACAGCCAGAACGCGCCGTACGAGGAGAAAGCTGCGGGAACAGGCGTTAGCATGATGCGTGCACGTGTGAGGGGCACCATCGTATCCGAAATGGAACTCAGACACGCCCTGCGCCCAGAACGCTATATGCGAGAATGGGGCTGTGGCGTGATCGCGCGCACGGACACGGTGTGGGGCGCAGATGTACGAAGAGATTATGGAGATCGGTGCTCACCAGTAGCGCCGAACGTGTTGCCCACAGCAAACTCCCACATGCCTGCGAGCAGCTGGGCGAGGCCGCCGCAGAAAAGAGCCATGCCAACTACGAGGTTGGGAGTCGTGATATGGCGTGCATTGACGTTGAAGAGAGAGAGAATGAAGGTTGTAGAGGCGAAGGAGAACAATCCGCTGGATTATACGACGCGACGAATCGAGATAGGGGCGCGGGGGAAGCGGGACAAAGCAGACGCGGTTGATGAGCTCTTGGCTGTGGGGAATGCGGGGAAAGAGACTACTCACAGAGGACCTGGATTACCCAGCTTGTGCCGCAGCCGCTGCGAGGCGAAACCATAACCCGGCTCGTAGCCCTCGACCTGGCGGGGCCCCTTCTGCGCATAACCATAACCCGGCTCGTACCCTTGCGGCTGAGCAGCGGGGCTCTCCGCCGGCGCAGTAACGTTTTCCTGGTGGCCTTTCTCGATGTCGGGCATGTTGTGCGAGTGGTTGGGGAGAAAGGGGGGTGGGTTGGGGAAGGAGGGCGGCGCACGATATAAAGGATGCCGTGATATTTATGGACGAATGCGTCTGTTCGGTCAATTGGGCGGGTGACGGCGCTAACGCCCAGGGTCAAGTGTTCTCGCGGCCAGCCTCCAGCTTCGCGGAGTCCAAATCGCGGTCACCGGTCTCCCGCCAATTCAAATAAATTGAAACGCCAATCGCCCCGATCGAACTCGTGTCTGGACTTGTCTCACCCAGGCTAAACAGTGCCACCTAACCAGCCATGGCAGACTTGTGGAAGACAAATAGCTGTCGAGCAAGTCAACCTGCGCCGCTCTATACACACCTAGCGGAAAGCGCCATCGAAGACGCGCGAGCGCCAATGCGCTGAAATCAACGCCGGCGGGTAACTACGAGCTTCATGTGCAAAGGACGTACTTCCTTCATGATGTCCCAGAACTTCCAGAATCGATCGGGTTCGAGGCGTCTCCATGGGCTCCGACCGCAACGGAACAGGCACCTGCGGATGGACAAGGTGCGGCCCTTCTGCGGCAATGAGTCTAGTACGACTCGAAGACCCTAGGAGGTGAGCAGACAGCGGACGCCGTCGTGGCTAGCGGCGTATGGCAGCCATGCTCGCTCAGTCACGTTATGCCCAGCGTACAAACATTGCCCGCAGAACATGGATGATCTGACGTCGTGCTAATAGCGAAGCGAACAAAACGCAACGCCATTCATCAGTTACCACGAGACACCACAATGGAAGCGACGTACTGTTGACCCTATATCACCGAGGGAGTAACTGAGGTACTCATAGAAGTGCTGGCTGAGATGTTGATCAGAAAATGCCATGAGCGAAGACAGGAGAGGACTCGCTTCGAAGGGGCCGCTCCCTGAATGGTTGCTGAAACTTTCGGCATATCAGAGTCTCAGAATCCCAAGGTGTACTTACCATGGCCGAAGTGAGTTGTATTGTGAATTATCCGATGAGAATGGCCATCACGGAGAAGGAAACACTAGCGGAGCGGCGTGCGGCGGCTCGGCAACCTTTAGTGTGCATTCAGGGAGACGTGGTCCTGCTGGCTATAATTCATCCGAGCGTATATCGCAGCAGCAGGGAGTTTATCGCAGCTTGAAGCTGACACGAATCATGATAGAGGAGCGATTGAGGGACACGACGGTGCGTAAAATTCAGTGCAAACCGCGGCCGTCGCTCAACCGTCGCTCAGCGCTCAGGATTAAGTGGGCTATGGGGATGCCGGGATGCCGGGCCTGGTCAGTGTGGAAGGCTTCCGGCATTTGCCGTTTGTACTCGTCCGACTCCATGTACAACGAAGTAGAGCCTGTTCAAAGTCTCCGACTGGCAGGGCATCGTTGCAAACACTACTGACTTCCCAACATGTCGCAAGACCCATGTACGCCGAGCAGCTCAATAACCATTATTACAAGATCTGACACAATGCGATCTAGCAAAGTCCCAGTACGCCGCAGCGTCCCACGTCCCTTTCATCAAATCGCCCAGTCTCCGTATGCCGCGTCCAGTGAGCCCGAGTCTACCATCGTACGTACCAACCTAATCCTCTTGTAGGTCGAGATGCCCCCAGACATCCACCCACTCCCAGAGAGCGTCACGCCATACGTACGCGCACTCCTATCACCGCCCACACGTCTCTACTGACGTGCGCCCCGGGCAGTTCGTCTACCCATTCACGATTGAGCAACACGTCATCACGCTCGAGTCTTCGCGCCGCCAGACGCTCGCCGCCCACGCCGCGCGCAGAGAAGCGTACCTGCGCGCACGCGCCGACGAACAGGCGCGCCGCCGCCGCGAGGCATTGCGCCGCATTGCGCCGGGCTTCGAGCCGCAGGGCACGCCGCTAGTCCCGCTTCGTGCGGCGTCGCTCGGTGTGGGTGACCGGACGCCAGAGCAGGGCCCGCCGGAAGTGGTGCATCAGCGGGATGTGATGGATGACCTCGTGGATGGGCTGGCGGCGTTGGAGTCAGCGTCGATGGGGAATCGATAGCAGTGAGAAAGGTGTGGAGATTTGTCCGCTCGAGGGCGGTCGTGTAACGGTATACTACTCTTTTGTTCATTCATCGATCTTGCGTGTCTGACGAGGTGTCAGTCAGTGTAGATCATTTTTCGTTCAATTACTGTATGCAAGCCAGGCCTCTGACGAAGTCTACGTCGAATCCGGTATAGCATATCCTTATTGTCGCAGATTCACAGATTCTGGATGAAGGCTTGTCGTACTCGTGGCGTAGCCTACTCGAAGTGGCTTACGGCTCCCAAGCTATTCGTCGCTGGCACGTACCTCGACAAGTAATGCGTCGCGAAGTGTACACAGCCGCTGTGGTTCGTCAGGCAGCCGATCTCTTCGAGGACATGTCCCCTTTCTTCACTGAGCAAGAATAGGAATTCGTTTTGTTCCATGACAAAAGCAATATGATGTGTGATTATAGGTGTCCGGGATACATGAATCCGACAACAGGACTGGATGTACCAAACGTAAGATTTTAACGCGAAATTGTCAGTTGCATGAGTGCGCAGAACGCAATCACGCGCATTCCAGGATGGGGTGCGCAGCTTTTCACGCAGATCCCGTTAGATGGTGTACGCCAGTACGTTCGAATAACCTTCCCAGACTTCCCTGCGACGCTAGCAGCCCATCTGTGAGCCAAGAGAACCAGAGCAATACGCATATACACACCTCAGTGAAAACGACACCATCCTCGCACAGCACAATTTCTCCGCCATTGTTCCCCAAGATGTGTGGGATATGTGTCTCCGTGACCAGACACGGGAGCGTCGTCGACAAGGGATCGCCTCCTGTGTGTCCCGCTTCGATGTGAGCGCCGTGCTCAACGACAATTCCGTCGCCGTCCTGGCGACGCGCGAGCGCCCGTGCCACCCGACGCGGGTGATAGTCCAAGACTCTCAAGATCGTCCCCTCGTCGGATTGTCGGTAGAGACATCTCCTCATTCCACAGACGGATTCCTGGAACTCTGGCTCCTCGATCACACGAGTGCCATGTGGGCCCCAGGCCTCCCACGGCACAACCGTCTGCCCTGTAGCTAGGTTGTGCTGCATGTAGGATGTGAATGTCTGAGCGGGGATGTCGAAATGGTAGTTCCGACTGGTGTGCGCCTCGTCATCTCTCACACGTATGGAAGTGGAGATCAGGTGGTCGTCGGGGTCGCGGTAGAAGTGTACAGGGGTCATCGGGGCTGTTCCGCTGCCAGTCGAAAAGGTAGTCATATAGAAGGACAGTTCGTTATTCATGACAGCAGCAGGCAAGAGAAAGTGCACAGCCGTATCGTGAACAGTACCGCTCGTGCTGCCTTCGCAACGGCGAAAAGGGAGGACATGAAAGCTTTCGTGTCGTTGATCGACCGAGAGAAAGTGAGAGTTGGTGGGAAATGAGTCTAGGAAAATATAATTGTCGTCCAGGAAACGACAACTGGAACCATTGACGATGAACTTCATTTCCTTCTGCATTTCTACGAGGCCTGTCGTCCAGTTTCGCACGATATAGCGTCCCGTCTCGCCGAATTGGAGGAACTCCAGAAGGTACTCGCCCCGAATGTCGACTATGTGGTCCTTATGCCACGCGCTTGGCTTTATGATCCCCAGGTTGGCCGCTCGTGGATGAGGCTCCCCTGATGGCAGAGAGCGTAGGTTGTATTGGACACCGCCTCTGGAACGAAAGTTTGATGCAATGACAGCGATGAGTTAACAGGGGCGACCTACAGAGGATCAAACGCCGGGGTCTCAATGTAAACCACCAGACCTTGCGAAGAATCCACCTTGATCCGTCTCATGGATTGGCACGAATAGTGCTCTTCGCGCAGCCCTCGCAGCTTCGAAGGTAGCTCTTGAACGACGTTACGCTTCGAGAAGATGCCAAATTTGTAAGCACCAACATGGATCACAACACGATCGTTGGTGAGGTGGGGGAGTAGGGTGCAGTCAGACCATTTGAGTTGCCTCCATGCCGCATCATACTGCCTCAGTCGTTCCAGCCGCTCCGATAAACTGAGGGTCTCCTGACATCGCATCCCGTCTACCATTCCGCACGCAGCAAGCTCAACCGTGTACTGCAAAGACACGGCGTTCGTGATATTTTTGAGCCTATGGCATGCCTGCAGATGCGAAGATGAGGAAGGGCAAATGCTACCTGATAGCAGCATAAGGCTGTCAAAGTGAACATACCGCTTGGCAGGCTAACACCGCCCTGTGATCAAGATTCTCCAGGACTTGCAGCAGGACTTCGTCAGGGCAGATGAGGAGGTGCGAGGGCACAGTGATAGTGTTCAGATCCATTTGTGTCGGGATCGAGACCAAGCTTGTGCCCAGTGCGCGGAGTGATGAGCCGGACCCTCGAAAAAAACAAACACGGAAGGTACGGTTTGGCTCCGATAGCTTCCAGTCACCCACAGATAGACGTGGAGATGAGAACGATGACTGTTGAATCTTGGTAAGAGCGATATTCTCGACTCGTACGTCCGCTGCAAGGGCCACGGGAGCGCGCTGAGGCCTGCTGAGGCAGACGTTGAAATGACTCCGACACGCCATTGAATTCCCACGCGCCACAGCGCTGCGCAACACGGACTCTCTTCATTTGAACTGAACCATTTCCCCCCGTCTACTCCCATCGATCAGATAAATCTAGTACAGCTGGCATACTTGATATGCACACCCGCATATTTTTCCTCCCCGATGAATTGTTGCTCCGCATCTTGGAGAACCTCGATTACAAGGACGTGTTGGCCTGCAAAGCGGTACCAATAACCTCGCGTGTTGTCATACTGAATCCCGTGTAGACTCATTTCTATGTTTTGGCACACTTAGACATGTCTCAAGCTGAGAAATATCACCACCTTCGTGTCGTTGCAGTACACGGTAGAACTGGCCGGCTGCGGCATGCTGGACGGGAAGTATGGGCAGCCTGAGCGTGCCCTCGACATAACAGAGAGGCTGGAACGGCTTAGAGAATATGACGCGGCATGGAGGGAGCTCAAATGGACAGGTAGCATGCACCTTCCTCACCTCACAGGCCAAAGTTTTTCGGCCCACACCGGTCCTCTGGTGTTCTGCCTCCCCGGTACCGATCGCCCTCACATCATTCAGGAAGTCCCTTCGAAGCTACGGGGAACTCGCGAAGCCCATTATAACTTTCACTCCGAGCCAGAAGAGCGAATCAAGGTAGATTCCTCCCAGGATTTGGTCGCTTACTTGGAGGATGAATTCGAGTACGTTGTTTATACCGGATCTCTGCTGCTCAGGCTACTGATTCAACACATCTTTCCAGAAATACTCGGTACAGCCTCAAATCTCTGTCAACCGGGGAGCCTCATCCCTTGGCAGCAAACTTGGGGGTCATCCCACTAGGCGACTCGCAAGCATACAGCTCTATCCTCGACATCCGGGGTGACTATCTCCTGGAAATGGGCCAATTCGCCTCGCCGACCGGACTCTTCATTGTGCGGAACTGGAAGACGGGCCTCACAGAGTTGCAGAAACATATGGACATACGTGATCGCCCTCGCTGTTACTTTCTAGACGACAAGCACGTCATCTTCACTGTGAATACTTCCTTCTCTCACGACCCCGACGACTTCCTCGCTACATCCTTTCGCGTGCTTCCGTTCCGTCGCAGCGAAGGCAGCACAACGGGAACTGTTGCTGATGCAGCAGTGCATTTCCTTTTACCCCCATTCATGCACAGCCAAGAGTTCTTCGCCACGACAGATACATCCACTCGCAAGGGCGGGTTATCGCCGGCGTACTTTCACGGTGATCCAGATGACCGCCTCTTCTCTTTGTCCATATTGAAAGGAGCAGAAGCCGGAGGAAGTTTCAGGGATCACTACATCCTCGACATCCCCTCTCAGACGTTCACCTTCTACATGCGAGACCACCCGACCACAGGACATTCCGTCGTGCCGTGGGACGCGTGGGGACCGCATGGGGCGCGGGTGACGCGGAATGACGTAGACGGTGCGATTCGAGGCAGGTCTATCTGTGGAATGAGAAGGTGCCACTACAAGTGGAAGTCGGACGAAGGCACCATCTTGACCGTCATGGACTACCATCCAGGCCGGGTCGCACGAGGGCTCGCACGTATTGGGGACGGCGATGGAACCGCCATTGAGCGCGGCGCGCACGTCGGAGCCAATTACACTGGATGCGACCCCCTGTCGACGACGCTCCCGTGTCTGGTCACGGAGACCTTACTTCCGAAGACCTTGGGACGCGTTGTTCTGTGTGAGGATGGGATTGTGTTCATCAAGGTGTGAAGATGTTTTTCTTTGCGCGTTTCGCTCTCTGCTCATCAACGAATAGTATGACGAACTTTTTGCTCTGGTCTCGGACGTATGGGCTTACACAATCTGAGCGGCTCGTCCTGTCTCTATGTAGAGAAGATCACGACCGACACTCGACAAGCCTCAATGTTTCGTCTCACTTGCTCAATTCCCGCACTGGCTTGAAGCATATTCAAGGTGCAGCTTGAAGACGTCCACGGGCTAGTGTTCGTGCATGCGCTGAGGACCACTGCAGCGAGGCCCTGTGCCGCACTGCATGCACGTTGTTGGTCCCGTTCCGCACGCGGAGCAATTCTAAATCGGTACATACTTGCGCGATTTGACACGATCCGATCCAACAAAGTCCCAATACCCTTCATTGTCCCACCCGCGATGCACCAGGTTTCCCAATCTCCACATACCGTGTCCAGCGAGCTTGCTTGCTCCCTCGTCCGTGCCAACCTGATTCCGAAGTGTTCCCCTACATCCACCAGTTCCCAGGGAGCGTCAGCCCCTACGTACGCGCGCCCGCGCAGTCCATCTGCCTTTTCACCTTTGAGAAGCACTTCATCACCCTCGAGTTCGCAGGGTGCCAGACACCCACCAAGCGCGCCGACGAGCACGCGTCGCCGGCTCTGCGCCGCATCGCGCCGGGTGCTTATTAAACTGCCGGATGAGATAAATGTTTTTAACCTCACAGCTGGTAGACACGTAGCAATGCGTGTTAGCTAGAGAGAACTTTGAGGAAACCAGAGTTGAACGAGAATCGAAAGTCGAGTCGACTCCCAGTCCGGCCACTGCACTGTCTCTTACTAATAGTCATCGCATCAGACGTTGATATACGCGTGCCTGTCTCTCGCGGCAGGCGCCGGTAGCCTCGCTTCATATCCTATGGTTGACGATCTGCTGTTCACAACCAACGTATCTGCTATGCACAGCTTTATCCTCCTCTTCCCTGACGAAATACTGCTTGGCATCTTAGAAAATCTCGATTACAAGGCGGTGATAGCCTGCCAATTGGTATGTACATATTCCCTTGCGGAACGCTATGCTGAACCAGTACTTCGGCTTCATAGACATGCAGAAAACTGAGAAGTGTTACCGCCTCCGTTTCCTTGCAGTACAAGCTCGAACTGGCCGCCTGCGGCATGCTGGATGGGACGCGCGGACAACAGGTTCTTGACACGCCTGAGAGGCTGGAACGATTGAGACGGTATGACACGGCGTGGAGGGAGCTCGAGTGGACCGGGAGCGTGCGCCTTTCTCACCTCATCGGTCAATGGTTTACAATCAAGACCGGCCCGCTGGTATTCTGCCTACATGGTGCCGACTTCCCTCACCTCATCCAGGCGGTCCCTTCGAAGCTGCGAGGAACCCACGAAGTACACCACACCTTCCAGCCCGCGCCGAGAGATCTTGTCAAAGTAGACTCATCACAAGATCTGGTCATTTACTTGAAGGACGAATTCGAGTACGTTGCACGTAGCATGGCATACCAAGCCTCTGGCTGCTGGATAAACCCACCTTTCTAGAGATACTTGGTACCACATCAAGTCTCTGTCAACAGGGGAGCCTCATCCGTTGGCAGCAAACTTAGGGATTATCCCACTAAGTGACTCGCAAGCGTACAGCTCTATCCTCGACATCCGGGGTGACTATCTCCTGGAAATGGGCCAATTCGCCTCGCCGACTGGACACTTCATTGTGCGGAACTGGAAGACAGGCTCCACGGAGATGCAGAAAGAAATGGACTTACCTGATCGCCCCCGCTGTTGCTTCTTAGACGATAAACACGTCATCTTCTATGTGAATACTGCCTTCTATCACAGATCCGACGACCTCTCCACGAAATCTTTTCGTATCCTTCCTTTCCGCCGCAGCGAAGGAAGCATGACGGGAACTGTTCTCGATGCAGCAGTGCAATTTCTTCTGCCGCCATTCATGTTCAGCAATGACTTCCTCGCCACGACGGAGGTATCTGCCCCCGGCACAGGTCCACAGCCCTCGACGTACTTCTACAGCAATCCCGATGACCGCCTGTTCTCCACGTCTGTTGTGTATGCAATGGGTGCATTTGCACAATTCACGGATCAATACGTCCTCGACATCCCCTTTCAGACATTTACAGCCTACATGCGGGACCACCCGACCACAGGACCTAACGTCGTACCGTGGGACGCGTGGGGACCGCATGGTACGCGGGTGACGTGGAACGGCGCAGACGATTCGCGCCTAGGCACGTCCATCTGCGGAATGAGGAGGTGCCACTACAGACGGTCGGACGAAGGCGTTGTCTTGACCGTCCTGGACTACCACCCGCGCCGTGTTGCACGGGCGTCCGCGCGCCGCCAGGACGGCGACGGACTTACCATCGAGCGAGGCGCCCACATTGGATCGGACCACACAGGACACGACCCGGTATCGACAACCCTTCCGTGTCTAGTCACGGAGAGGCTACTTCCGGACGCCGTAGGCCCAGGGCGCATCGTGCTGTGCGAGGATGGATTTGTGTTTGTCAAGGTATGTGGATAGGTGTCGTCGCCTCGCTCGTTCTCCGCTTATCGATTTTCAGCATGACGAAGTCGCGGGTCTGGTGTCGGACATATGGGCGTACACCATCTGACGGGATCTGTGGGAAAGACATCGTTTCATGAGATGTGCGCGACCACGTGGCGTCCACATAAGAGTAGACATCCACCTGTTTCGTGAATACATCCTTGTTCCTTCACCGGCGTCTGAAAGCGTGCAACGCAGCGATCAGTCGCCCGGTACCTGCAGCATCACCCCCAGCTCCTGTAAATTGAACGTGTATGATACGGTGGCCTGGCGCCGTGCTCGTCATTGCGCTTCAAGGGCTTTCTGCAGATAGAGTCTCAAGCATTTTCGGGGCCAGCGAGGCCACTAAGGCCACGAAGGATCTTCCTCGGATACGATGTAGTTGGATACAGTAGTAAGTATACGCGGAATCCTGCTTTTCGAGCTGGTTTGAATGACCTAGACAGCGCCGACATCTCAGCGCCGAAGTTCTGCTCGCTGGATATTTTCGCTGCTTCTGGCCTTTGGATGCGCAAACTCATATCATATATCGAACCATATACAGTATATTACGAGAAAAAGGTATAAAATATGACAGAGGCTTAACACGGAGCACGAACCACATATGCACGGAGGTATGGGCTCAGAACTGTAATTCGAGCAATATAGATTGTAAGTCCAACGCCGTGGGATCACTGGCTCGGCCAACCGACTGCGGTAGTCGGAAAGGGTGTAGGGGTAGGAGGTTCGAAGGCATTGTGTGAGACCTCGGGCGGGGATGCGGAGGCGCCAAGCGAGTCCTGGGATGTAGACCCCTTCTTCTTGCGGGGTTTCGGCTCGACATACACCTGCTCGCCATTTGCCTGCCTTGTTGCATTAGAGGCTTTTCGAGCTGCAAGGTCTGTGCTCGATAGCGAGACCCACTTGCACTG
Organism: Artomyces pyxidatus; assembly: GCA_022160305.1. NCBI lineage: Eukaryota > Fungi > Basidiomycota > Agaricomycetes > Russulales > Auriscalpiaceae > Artomyces > Artomyces pyxidatus. The sequence goes on along the minus strand of MU277261.1, from coordinate 97,357 downwards.
GCCTGCGCGCAGGGCATCGCGGAGGGCAAGCACGGACACGCGGTTCAGATCCCCTGGGTTCTGGTGCTGAGGGCCCTTCGGAACGGGCCAGCCTTGCAGCTCTACGCCATATTGCTCGACGATCTTGCGTTCGTAGTTCGTGTAATTCATTGAGACACAACCGAGAGGCTTCTTGTGCTTATGAAAGAGGATAGCATCTGCGACGATGGTCAAAGGTATGATGAGCCTAAGCATCACAGGTGCACTCACCGAGGCCAGCCTGAATCGTCGTGCGGCACTCGGCGACATCGAGATGATGCGCTTGCTTGGCTGACACAGTTGTGGCTGCCCTCAGCAGCGGCGTCAGAGATCGGGGCCCTCACTACAAGAAGCAGTATAGCGCTGCGCACCTTTTGCGGGCCCACCAGAAATAGCGAATCCTTCGAGCTGCAAGCCCGCCTTATCTGGTTCGGTGTCGTACGCATGCTTCAGCCAGGACTTGGCTTTATCTGAAACAAATACGTGGGGCTGCTGATGGTTGGCGACGTTGCCACGCACGCCGATGAGAATGATCTCGCACCCGGTGCGATTCATGAGGGCTTCAAGCTGCCAGTCATACAGAGATGGAAAGAACCGTCAATACTTAAGACGGGAGCGCCGCGGGGGTTCGTCGCACCTGGACATTGATGCTCTTAAGGGTTACATTGAAGTCCTTCTCAATAGCCTTACTGCTCAGCTTAACGGCAGTGTCCTTCTCTTCACGTGCCTGCTGGCACTCATCCTTCAACTCCGCGACTTCATCGGCAGTGAGCGCTCGGTATTCTTCACGCATGATCTCCATCTCCTCCTCGGGGACCGTCCCGATTTTGAAGCGATCACCCTCAGCCCGTCCTGTGTAGCAGTGAGTCAGCGACAAAGCGCATGCAGAAAGGACAGTGCGTATACTCACCTTGGTTCAACTCACGGATGCGGCGCCCTTGGAACGTCGACCACGCGTTGGCAGCGCGACGCGTGGTTCCCTTCTTCCCTCCAATGTACAACATGTTGGAGACCCATGCCAGGCTCCTGGCGACATGTTCCAAGAATAAATGAAACGCACTGGTGTTGGAGCCACGCGCGACACGCACCTCTGATGCTTTCGCGCGATCGACTTCGCAGACGCGAGGTACTCGTCGCGTGCCTGGTTGAGGTCTCCAGAAAGCCGTAGGGCTCTCTCTTTTCGAAGAGCACGTTGCGCATCGGTCAATTTTGAAGAACCTCCACGGGCCATAGCTAGGCGTAAGACTCTCGTGTGGTGTCAGTGGAGGATGAGTGTATGAGCGACTGAAGCGCAGGTTGAGGAAGGCGCCCACTCCTCGGATCAATCGTCCACGGTCATGTGACTGATGCTATTTTATTTGAATTTCGGACTGCATAATAAATCCAATAATATCATGATGTACATCCGAGTCCCCTGTGAGAAAACATTAGTGAAATATTGTGCATCGTCTTAGCTTCATCGCCAACGTCGGACGTTGTCGGCTGGCAATGGCTGAAATCCTATCACTTTCATACGTATGTAGACGTGAAGAATAAATTTTTGCTACGAGCAGAATCACTTGGTCACACAGCATTTCCTCGTCACTACTTTGGGACACGTGGTATTCGCATGGTACTGTATTCTTGGAGTCATCATTGCATGCATGCGCATGCGCAGATGAAGGGATCACATATTTATAGCCAGCGAGCGTCAAGAATCGTCTCTCAAATGAACGAGCGCCAGGAGGACGGCGACCGGACATTTGCATAGTCGTCATGTGTGGCAGCGTTTGGTCATTGCTACAGATCTATTCTATACACTTCATTGTACACAACCTTTACATGAACTCAGAGCGACACAACGGACAACTCGTCGAATGACTCGTGTTGAACCACTAGGGAGAACCATCAGTAGCTGTCCCCAAAGCTGTGACAAAAGTCGAAACACACCTTGAACAAGCAGGATGCATGGAAGCGATTCGAGCACGTCTTGCATGCCTTTCCAGGGAGATCGCCATCTGTGAGACCGATGATTCTATCCCAACATATTAGTCCAAAGCTACAGGACACCTCGGAAGTAGATACGCACGAGTAGCAGATCGCGCACTCGACCTGACCGTCGAAATGGAGTACCACATTTTTTTTGTACAAACCGATGGCATCGACTATATGACCATTCTGCATGGATTGGTCAAGCCATTGTCATCCCGCCTACTATGTGCACCACATACCTGCGCCGAGACAATCTGCTGCATAGCCAACAGCCAGCCCCTCCACCGTGCCTCCGCAACACCCACGCGCTTCGATTCCTTGATCTCGATTCCATGCAATGGCCAGTCGCCCGGCACCTTCAGCGTCACCTCGAGCTTCTGTTCGTCGACTGTGTACGACGCGGTGACCTCGCTCACGACGCCCACAACCTTGACGCTGAAATTCTCTGCGTTCAACTCTTCCGCAGCCTCTGGGCTCCGGACGCGCGCGAGCTCGACGCCGGTGATTACCGGGGAGAAGAATGTAGAGGTGTATGACGTTATGGTGGTGACCAAGGACTTGTCCCTGCAGCTTTCGAGATATGCCCGAATGAGCGACGATGTGGTGAGCAGCGCTCGGTAGTACAAATGTGCGGTGAATAGCCGAACGCTCAGAGGACTGTCTGCTTCGTACACTGCATGCGTGTCAGTACAGAGGGTTCAGTCAATCAGGTACGAAAGGCTCACGCTCAATGTAAAACTCGTCTACAGCCCATTGATCTAGCTTGAACGATTTCCGGGTGCCTCCATGAAGATCCAATAAATCGATGATCAGCGGGATAAAGTGTGAGGCGACCAGGCCGAGATCGCGAAGATGTTCCGTATAGCCAGATCGCACTTTCATGGACTAAGAGGATGAGATGAGCCACACTTCTGCGGCATGCAAGAAATGATTACACGTACAGCATTGAAGAATAGATCGAAGGTTGTCATCCAGGCGAGGAGGGAGCCAAGCGTTTTCTGGCGTTGAACGGCACAAATAAGACGGTGGCAATGGATGTAATTCTTTTCTACGCACCGAGCCCGTTCTGTCACTGCTGTCCAGAGAATAGAGTGACTGCTGAAGCAGAGAGACTAATTCCACAGGCAGCTGGGGTTTTACGGTCGACTGAGTATCCACGCCGGCTTCGATTACGAGATGTTCTGTCCGTTTCTTCGCCGCCTCGCGCATCAACTCGTAGGCCATCTTCTGCACATTAGGAGAGGGGTCGAACAGCAGATGCACCATCTGTGCTCACGAGTGCGTCAGCCAGATTGCTTCGGTGACAAGACTCATGCAACTTACCTTCGGCAAGGTTTCGTGGTCTATCAGCGCCGGAGGCATGTTCTGCACAATGGACAGTGCGGCTTCGCGACACACGCTGCGGGGTGTGGAAAATGTCGCATTCTCTGCCACGAGGTGAGGGGACTATAAATATGAGAAGCCAGACGACACTGACTTGGTTCGAGAGCGACAATGTCTCGCAACAGGATGAGGATCGACGACTGCCGTTCTTGCCACTGCGCACGCAGTGCCTTGTTGTACGTGATGAGGTCTTGTATGACCTGAATGAGCCTGATCGTCCTCCACAAAAGCGTCAACGACTCGTCATCCTCAAACGAGGAGTTCTAAACACAGGACAAGTCAGATAACAATGCACACATGAGGCGACACCGCAGATCTGACCTCCAGATTCGTCTCGATGACGTCAAATATGAGATCCCAGTGCGATCCCTGAACGTTCTGCAAGATCGGGACCAAGTGGAAGAACACGGCGGTCATCTCGCTCTCGACATCTTCGTCGAGGTCCTCGTCCGAAGCAATCCATTGCTGGCACGCCTTCATGAAGTTGACCGCACGGGGCTGGGGGAGGAAGACCACGTCCGAGTCGGGGTCGGGTGCCGTGGCGACGAGGCGGCGGAGCAGGAGGAGACCGTCGACGTTCGCTTTGTGGGCCGGGACGCCAAGCGCGCCCGCTGCAAGCTCGTTTCTGTAGCGATCTAGACGCGGAGGCTCGGGACCGAATCGCGTTACCGCTAGGATAATGGCCAGCGAGAGCTGGGGAGCTATAAAAGACGGAGTGGTCAACGTAGTTCCGGTGCTACTGGCTTGTCAGTAATGGCACCTTTCTTTTCTAATTTGCGAGCTAATGTCATCCAATGGTCCCCTTCTTCCTTGTTGGCGTCGCCCAGGAGATGCTGCAACACGATATACAATATTTGAGAATCGAGATATGTATCTTCCACTTGAGCAACCTTGATCAAATTTGACACGAATCTTGCCGTGCCGTCCAATCCAGCATCGGGTTTCCCATCCAAGGCAGCTGTAACGACCCGAGAATGCCACTTCGGATCGGAAGGTATCAGCAGCATATACATGGCTAGCTGCTGCACCCTCAGCCCTATATCAGTCAACGTAGCACTTGACACCGATCGGGAGAACACCGGGCTGGGCAGTGCCGGGAGATGTAGAAGCTCGTCGGCGTAGAGCGCAAGCGCGATAAAGTGTCGAAGAGCCCAGGGATTAGCCTTCGCTGTTTGTCGGTTGTCCGTATATGCAGACAGCAAGGCGATGACGGCGCGAGCGTAGGCACTAAGACCACTTTGATCGCATTCGCAAGCAAAGCCTTTTGCACCGTCGAACGAAGAGGATGGTGGGGTGAGCTGTTGCAGGATCGCCATACTGGGGTGGGCAGGATCCGCGCGCAGCCTAGCCAACATACCGTCTAGATGAGCGCGGCTCGGGAGGATATCGTCCAAGTTATCGACGAAGAGGCCAAGGCTGCCGTCTGCGGTCGTTTGCAATATGTCCTGAGGGCTGAGATGCCTTGAGCGAAAGGTCGCGTCAGTAAATGCAGACGTCATACCTTGGCCTAATGGTCGTATCGCAGATTGCCTCCTTGAACTGCTCCACTATCGCCTCGCCCACCTTCCCCTGCACATCTACCCTAGCTTTCTTGCACCATGACAGCCAGAGGTTACGCGCAGAGGAATCAAAGTGGATCTCAGAGGGAATGTTGCACCGAGGTAGTAGATACGCCAAAGAGAAGACAGTCGGTAGCAACGACAACGACAATTCTCCGTCAGCAGCAAGGGCGTGATGACTCTCCGAGCACGCCACAATGACGTCGAGGAGGACGGTAAGACGCTCGGAAGTGTTATCCTGGTAATGCAAGATAGCCAAGAAGCTTTCCCTAAGATCAGAGATGGCGAGTTGCAGCAGGGTGTCCAGCGATACATCCACGACAAAATGTCCTGTGAGATCATTCCGTTAGAGTCTTGCGACTTAGACATGACTGTATTAGAAAACATACTCGAATTCCGGACGACGCGCAGAAGGAGGGATAGTGAAGCCGAGTTCTGACCACCCAAGACGTCGGTGAAGAGGTCATGAATCGACCCATCGAACTCCTGTTGTGATGGTGCTAAGTGAACCGGTAAAGCGCCTCGTTCGGCAGCATCCAGAAGAGGGGGCAACGATGCATAGAGTAGTTCACGATCCGACGATGTTGCCGTTAAAATCTTGCGCCATAGCCGAAGTGTCACTTCGTCATCGTCTCGGCGAGACAGGTATGTCGTGAGCAGATGAGGCAGTACATTCAACAACTTGACCAAACTTTGATCAACCAGTTTGTCCAGAGTCTGAGAAAGGTACGTTCCATGAATTATACCTTTGAGAGTTGGCAGATTGCGCACCTTCGCGATGTCTCCTTCCTGGAACAGGTCGTCTCGGAACATAGCGACCATGTCCACTAACACGGACAAAATGGGAGGTGCAGAGTTGCCGCGAGCCAGAGAAGCGTCACCTACAAGAGCCAGTTGGCTTTGACTGAGCACTTTGCCAGACACTTGACGGAAGAGCCCATCAGCGACGGATCGGACATGACTTTCGGTGTCGGACGCTGCGCGGACCGCCTTGATCATGGAAAACACAAGAGACGAAGTCACGGGATCTGCCGTCTCGATCTGTGCTGTTAAAGCAGGAGCGAGTGCATTCCAAGCTGTATCAAAAAGCACTTCACAGGTTCAAGTCAGTAAGCTCGGCCCTGTTGGAGAATAGGACGCTATCACCTTGCTCGATCGTACTCAAAACAAGGAGGTTCTTCGCAACTGATTCCCCGGCAGTGACGTCCTCGACCCTGAGCCGCTTTGACACAAGCTCATCCCACACTTTCTTGTACTGCTCTTCGAGAAGGGCTGAGGCCGCTTTGTCAGCGTCCTCTCCTTCGCCCAGGAGAGGGGAAGCTTGTCCATCAGCATGAGTCCCATTCCGGAGCCGCCGGATGATGAAGGTTGTGCACTCCAGCAGCGAAGCAAGAAACGCTGCCGACGCGGCGGATCGAGTCAATGAGCTAAGAGCGTGTCCGTCGATTGCGGCCCAGAATGACTGGAAGAACGAAGATGTCGGATAAGGAGCGGATGACGAGGGATCAGATTGCGCCAGAATCTATGAGGAAAGACAGGCACGTCAGCTCAAGAATAGGTGGGAAAAGAATGAAGATGCACACTGATGAGGGGATGGTCGAGAGGATAATGACCACTGTTGGATATCCGTCCAGAGGCACGCCCGCGCACCCGAGCTCGAGATACTGCAAAAACTCCGCGTATGCGCGTATCTGAGGCTTAGTTGATATTGTGCTACTTGAAGGGTGCGCAGCAGGTTCCTTTGTCTCGCCGCCATCTTCATCGTCCGAATCAGTATCACTCTTGTCATCTTCGTCTGCTTTCTCAGGAACGAAGGCGGCTTCGATCTGCCATGCGCGCGGAAACTCTGCGAACCGATTTCAATAATAGCTAACAAGACAACTGAAACAGCATACCCTTGAGAAATGTGAGCCATGGACGTAACATCGCTTTTCTGACCAACGTATCGGGATCAACGAACGCGGACCGCAAGATGGCGACACTGAGCAGCGGCACAAGAGTTTCCATCTCGGCTGAATGCAAAAGCACACACAACTGAGTAGACACGACATAAAAAATCAAGCCATACAGACCTTTCCATCTTTGCAACAACACTTGAAGCAACGTCCAAGCAGCCGTCCGCACAGCTGGCTGCCCGAAGCCGAAACTTTCCACGTCCACAAACGGACATGCCTCAGCATGATGCAGCGCACTCCATAGAGCAGGATTGGAGAGTACAGGTAAGAGATCGTCAAAAGACTTGGACCCGTTCAAAGCACGAGAATCTGGAATCATGGTAAATGATTGAATGAAACCCAGATATCGGGCGCATACCTAAGATCCACTGCAGGACGCCCAGACCACCGACCCTCAATCTTGCCTTGCGATCTGTCTCGCTCTCTTCGTCGATGTCCGCCCTCTGACGCACGCCCACTTCCTCGTCGTCATCTCGCTTAGACGGTATCCTCGGGGACGCCGTGCGGACGGCCGCACGTTGTTTCTGCGTCTTTGCCATCATCTTTGCAGGGTTCGGCGAATTTCTGTGTGGCGTCGACGGCGTTGAGGGTGCCGTAGCGAACACAGGGTTCAGGTAGAGATACAATCCAGCCGGGTCTAGCACGGCCCGCTGCACAAAGGAAAGCAACGACGCGAGCAGCGTGCCCTGGACGACAAGTTTATTCGGAGAGTCCACGACGGAGATGTTCTTGTCTAAGGCGATACGCGCCGCGACAGCGCGATCGATGTCCCTACCTGCCATGCACCAGCTGCCGATGATGTTTTCCGCCTGGTCTTCTGACGCCACCTCGCGCAGGTAGAAGTAGATCTGCTCGTGCAGGCGCGGCACGCCCAGGAGTGCAGCGTGCAGCGCGGCGGCGCGCTGGCGGATTGCGCGTGACGCGTGGAGAAAGAGGACAGGGACGTGATGGAGCTTGACCCCACAAAGCAAGGCGTTGGATTATGCGACAAACTGCTAGATACAGGACGCACCCACACCGGCAGCATGAGCGCGAGCGTCTCGAGCAGTGCGCTGCCATCGTCTTCGCCACGCGCGCGATCCACCCACCCTGTCTGCAGCTCGTCGAGCGCCTTCGTCTTTGTCACGGTGTCCTTCTTGTTGATACTCTTCAGCACGACGAGGAGATCCGCCGGGAGCTGGTGTGCGAGACCGAGGGTGTCGAGTGGGTCCTGCTGCAGCGGCGCGGGTTTGGTGGGCGGGATATACACCTTCTTTCTAGGCTCTTTGTTCTTGCCTTTTTCTTTCTTGGGACGTTTCTCCTTGGGTAGCTCCAGAATGCGCTCATCGTTGCCTGCCTTTCTCGCATGCTTGCGGCGGGTGGCAGACGACGCAGACGACTTCTTGTCGCTCTTCACCATCGTCCTGGCAATTGAAGGCAGTCCGGTGTGAGCGATTATGGGCGTGAAGATGTGGGAGGAGGTAATGGGCGAAGGGGAACTGAAAAGTTGAGCTGACTCTGTGCGGGAGGGTATGCTTAGTCATCTCCGTCTCACGGGCGCTCCGCTGCAATTGGGACACGTCTCTTCAGTGCCAAATGAAGTCCGTTCGAGAGACTTCGACACGTCTGCCTTGCGTCCGTCCACCATCTCTCCTCTTTCCATCTCACTTATTCTCAACCACTTTTATAAGACCGACAGCTGGTTGAAAGCACCCACTCCTCGGCAATGTCTAACTCTGGATTCTGGGACGAAATTCGCAAGATCCCGCCAGTGACACGCTTCCTGTGTGCGTCGTCACTGGCGGTATCACTACCCGTTATGCTTGAGCTCGTCAGCGCCTACAGGGTAGTCTTTGTGAGGGAGCTAGTCACGCAGAAATGGGAGGTGCGTCGAAATATGGCCTACCGGGGGACGTGCGGACGCTGAAGATGCGTGTTAGATCTGGAGAGTCTGGTCGAGTTTCTTCCTCGGCAGTACGTGTTCACCTCAATGCCCCAGTATCTCCAGCTAACAACTACTGCAGGCTCCGGAATAAACTTTGTGTTCGACTTCGTGATGCTCTAGTCGGTACCGTGGTCTACCCCTCCCGTAACTTCGAAGCTCATCACCGCCGATTCTTCCAGTCGCAACACCGATGCGCTTGAGTCCGGAAACTATGCGGGTCGCTCTGCAGACTTGGCGTGGCAACTCCTCCTTGCCGCCGGTGGTATTCTGGTGCGTGTGTCCCTCGTGGCGTAGTACGCTTGGGTCGCGAACCACCTACCCCACAGGCGCTGAACATCCCCCTCGGCTCGTTCGTGCACAACCGCGCACTGGTCGTGTGTCTGACATACCTGTCGTCCGCCCTTGCGCCGGCAGGGTCGCAGTCATCCCTCATGGGTCTCGTTGCGATCCCTATGCAATACCTCCCTTACGTGCTCATCGGTCCGTCCCATCGCCATACTCTCCAACGATATTCAAACTAACACTGATACAGGCATGGATCTCATCATGGGTGGCCCGAAAGCTGCTGCGACTAGCGTCACAGGTGCGGTAGTCGGTCACCTCTGGTGGTGGTCGATCTTCGGGCCCGACGGCCAAGGCTTGCCGGGGGTGCGGGCATGGGGCAACGCGCCGGGGTGGATGAGGTCGCTCGTAGGCGGCAATGCAGGCCCGAATATCGCTCCTGGCAGCGGTGTGCATGTCGTTCCGCCACGGGCAAGAGGGCAGGATCGCGCGGGTGCGCGTGCGGGAGGCTCGACGACCGGATATCAGTGGGGTTCGGGCAATCGGCTAGGAACTGAGTGAAGAGGGGGTCCGTGGGAGGACAATTAATCTTGTGTGTTCCAGTCAGTTGTTTCATAGGAGTTTTATCTAGTGAGTGTACCGAATGATACACGCTATCCAAGCCTTTTTCTCCTCATCCATGCCAGATCTGTTGAGACCGTCTATGCCTTGACGCCATACTCTTGCCAGTACGCCTCCATCGCTTCCAATTCTTCTGTCCTCCCCTTGTCCGTCAGCCACTTCATGAGGTCGCGCATCCGAAGGATGGCGAGCACGCGGCCCTCGCCACCGAGCTCAGCTTCGAGCTCCTTGACGGTGCTCTTCCCCTCGCGGCCGATCTCCTCGCGATCGACCGCCATGACGACGCCGACGACCTCGCCGCCCTCACTGCGGATCATGTCGAGCGCGCCGCGCACGGCGGTGCCGGCGGTCATGACGTCGTCGAGGATGAGCACGCGCTTGCCCTTGACGCTCACGCCGACCATGCGCCCGCCCTCGCCATGGTCTTTCGCCTCTTTGCGATCGTACGCGAAACCGACGGGCAGACCGTGCTGCGTGTGCAAGAGCACCGCCGTGACCGCCGCGAGCGAGATGCCCTTGTACGCGGGCCCGAAGAGCACGTCGAACGCGGGGAGCGGGTGCGGCGCCGCGGGCGAAAGCGCGGCTGCGATGGTCGACGCGTACGCGGTGCCGAGGCTCGACAGGAGCGGGCCCGTGGAGATGAGGCCTGCATTGAAGAAATAGGGAGATATGCTGGCGATGTGCGGGCGCTGTGGGATCGACGGAGGCGCACAGGGTGGGGAAGGGACATACCGGCCTGATTTTAGTGTGAATGACCCGAATTTGAGTGCGCCCACTGTCAAAGCGTCGTCGACGAGCGCTGTTTGGTAGTCTTGCAGTTCAGTGGACATTTGAGGCGGCTCGAGAGGTGTATGAAGTTGGATAACACGGTAGATTTCCGATTTCGTTGGAGATACTAGATATAATCTAATCTAATCCGATTCTCAAATCCGCCGGATCGCTTCGTTGCCTTTCGTACCTCCTGCAGCATCTCTGAAGCATCTTCGGAAGTTACTACTAGTGCAAGCAAGTATGAATACTTGCTCAAGAAGTACTAGTCGTATTCTCTAAAATTCGAACGACGGGCTTCAAGTTGTTGTCACGCGTGACAAACTCTTCGAAGTCGCACCGTGACTCGTGTCCCCTTCCAGATAACTGACCACCTGAGCCGCACGGTACTTGCCACAAAGCTTCAAGCTTTCAAGGTCTCCCCTTCTGCACCTATTTTCCTTGTCGGCTCTTCCCCTTGCATATACTGCACGCTTGGCGTTTCGTTGGGGTCACGACGGTCACCGTGTGACGTCAGTCTCAGGCGAAAACCTCCGACTCCGTGGCCGAGGCACGTCTGAGTTTCCGTCACTCACTTGGGGGTGCATTATAGACACCTCTTCTACTCCATGCCTCCACAACCATCGCAATGTCCGTGAAGCTCTTGACCCTCCTGGCGGGCTTGTCGCTCTCGCGTCCAGAAGTCGCCGCAACCCAGGACAATCCCCAGGACAGCGAGAAGGGTCCCGAGCCAGCTGCTTCAACTCCGTCGGAAGGGCAGCTAGATGTCGAAGATGCTCCGGACGTAGACGATGAAGACCACGATGATCTTGATGATCTGGCTCACGACCGACCCGAAGACGAGCCAGAGGACGACCACGATTCAGAATCTTCTCGTCGCACCGGTATACGTCTTAGCAGATTCTCTACATCCACGTCCACCACCAGCGTCCCCTTCACTCGCCCCGGGCCTCCCAAATGGCTCATGAAGCTCAAAGATTTCCTTTTTGCCACTCACCACCACGAAGACGAAGAGTACATCCCCAATTACCGCACAACTCCTATTATCTCTGGCTCCTTGATTCCATTCGCCATCCTCCTGGAGATCCCCGGCTTGACAGATCACTGGTATGTTCGCACTGAGAACCGACAAGTAGTAGAAGTGAAAGATAATCCCGCAATTCTCGATGCTGGGCTCGCTCTGTCCATGACATGCGCCGTACTGGCCAACGTCGCCCTTGTCTGTCGCCTCATGGAGAAGCGGGTCAAGGCCATGACCATCGCCAGCATCTTCTTTCTGACGATTCATGGTACGTTCTTTCGCTAGTATGCTGCTATGTCTAACGTTATGCCTGCGTAGACGTAATCAATATCATCATAGTCACCGTGTTCGGCGTTCAGCATCGCTTCAACGACGGCTTCACGTACGGAGAGGCCTACTGGATGACCGTCTGTTCCACCGCTGTCTCGATGATCACGAACTTCACGCTCATCTACGACCTTGTCACGACCCCAAATTTCTCCAAGAGCGGCAGTGGTGTCACCCGCAAGCAACGCTCTCTCGTCATCATAACCATTGTCTTCCTGTCGTACATTGCTCTCGGTGCCCTCATCTCCTCCCTCATGATGTATCTATCCTTCTTGAACGGCCTCTTCTTCACAATCGTGACAACGCTCACTATCGGTTTTGGCGACATCGTCCCCGTCACCACCGCCCAGCGCATCGTTGTCTGCGCCTATGCCGTCTTCGGTATCATCATCCTCGGCGCGGCCGTACGCCTCACCACAGAGGCCGTCATTGAAGGCCTCGAGATTGGGTACCGCCTGCGTGTGCGCAAGTTTCGCGAACGGCGGCACAAGCGGCGCAAGTCCGCAAAGGAGACGCGCCGCTGGCGTACAGCCGTCGAGAGTCGGCTGAAGGCCGCCGGGCTGCCCGTGTGGATCGTCGACACTACGGGTGCGGGTGCAGATGATCGCACGCCGACGGCGCAGGTACGCCCGTCGGTACGCCGCGGAGGCTCGCGCTTCAAGGTGGCGGGGCGCATGCGTCTTAATGTTGGCGGGCTGTCGCCCGCGCAGCAGGAGGAGGCCGCACAGGAGGCGGGCGTGCCACTACAGCAGTTCGTTCGGCGCACGATTGTGAAAGACGAAGCGAAGAAGGCGACGCGGAGAGAACAGGTGGTCGAGTTCTCTGGGGACGCGAGCCCGGCAGCGCCGTCGCAGACTAGCCAGACGCCGTTAGCTGATGGAGAGGAAGATGCATCGAATGACCAAGGTTCGGACATGCAGAATATACGCAATAAGCAGGCGTGGTCGACTGCGTGGTGGACGGAGAACATGCGGAAGCTGGCGCGTGTACCGGCGGGCGGGTTCATGGGATTAGGCACTGACCACGAAAGTGAGGACCAAGCCGGGTGGATGTATGCCGATACTGTGAAAGCTATGCATCAAGAGGAAAAGCGGACGCTTTACATTAAGGTGACTGTTTTCGGCCTTCTCTAGCGATGTGTTGACTGAGTGGTTGTTCAGCTTGGCTTAGCGTGGACACTATTCTTCCTGTTCTGGACGGTAAGTTATCCCTCATCCTTATTCTTGTGTGTGGAACTCATGCTTGCGTCTCAGATTGGCTCTGTCATCTTCTCCCAGACGGAAAATTGGTCATACGGAACCGCGATGTACTTTTGTACGCCCATATATCCTCTTGAGTCGATTATCTGCTAATGAAATTTCAGGTTTCATCACCTTCACAACAATCGGATATGGTGACCTTGCCCCCGTTACGCCAATTGGACGTGCAATATTCATTTTCTGGGCCTTGTTCGGCGTCGGTGCAATGACTACACTCATTGCGGGTACGTCGTGCCCTGACCCATTATCGCTTTCGCTGACAATCCCTGCAGTCATATCCGACACATTCTCGAGCAAGTACAAGAGCGCCACGCACAGCAAGCGCTTCGACACCGCCGTGCGCAAGTACCGCGAAGGCGGGCGCCAGCCCAAGCGCGAGGAGCAACCGCGCTTGCAGCGACGCTCGGGCTCGTCGGCCCTCGTGCCCGCACTGCGGGCGAACTTGACGCGGCTGACGGCGCCCAAGTCAGCGGGCCCCGCCTCGCGTGCGCGCACGCGCACGTTGGCGGAGGCAGAGGCGTGCCTGCGAGAGCGCTTCGAACCGCTGCCGATGCTTGTGCTTGAGGAAGTGCAGAAACTGCGCGAGCACGTGCGCTACTTTCTCGCCTCGCACGGGCATGCAGGCGGGCTGGCCACATTCGGCGTGCACCCTGAGGCGGGGTCCGTCGCAGTTGCGGGGGCCGAGGAGCGCACGTATGATGTGCAAGACAGCTTGAAGGCACTGCTGGACGAGATTGCGCAGACGGAGGGGATCGGGGAGAGGTTGAAGGAGGAGGTGTGGCAGGACGATGTTGCTCGAAATGTGGGTGGTCTATACATTGAGCGCCGGACGCTGAGACTTATAGCGGGTTTTGATTGCAGACACTGTTCATGTTGAGTCTAGAAAGTAAGTGGCCTCGCTGCTGCGAGACGGTCGTTACTGATAAGCACCTTACGGCAGAGAGCATCTGCAGGATGGTCGACGCGGCCGACGCAGCCCTGGAGGTTGTCGCCGAGCGAGACCGGCTACTCGCTGAGTCGAACCAGGATACGAAGCATCTGGTCGTCGACCAGCCGAAGCCGAAGGCGGACGAGTCTCCATTGGCCGACATCATGGAGGACAGCAGATCGGAGGAGGAGGACAGTGGTTGACGCGGATGTCGCTCGACTTGGTTTGAGCTTTTGTTTTTTCTATCGGTGCTTCATCTCTGGGACGTTTGGACGGCTTGCTGTAGCATACCCGGTTTGTTTTGTATCATTATCACATCTATCGTACAAGCGTGTAATCCACTGATGTTTGCTGTCGCTGCCCACCGGGCATGGTGGGCGTTTGGGAGTGTTAGCTTTAGGAAAGGTACGTGACTCGCTCGTCAGGCCTAATCTAAGTCCTCCGAGCAGTCTCGGTTGCAATTCGCTTGACTCACCAATTCAAAGCTGCCAGCATGGCTCGAAGTCCCGCACAACCTCGTACCAGGTGGAGAACGTCGAGATATGGCTGCTGTCTCAGCCTGTCTGACTCACAGATGGACATCCACGTTTCCACGTGAGAGCCTCTCCACCATACAAATCGGGCTCCACGAGGGACTTCGTTCTTTCAGCTTCGACGGAAGCCTATCTTTGCTACCAACGGCCTTCGAAGACCTTCCGGGGGAATATGGTTCCTCGGGCCTCGAAAGACCGATGATCTCGGTCAGCCCCGGCACCTCCATCTGGCGCTACGTTTCGCCAGGTTTCGCCTTAGGTTCGATCAAACCCTCATGCGGAACCGTGCGAGGGGATTGGTATGAGACTAGGTTTCGCCTCGACCTTTTACAACTGGCGTTCGCGAACAGTCGCGAAGTCAGAATGTTACACGGTACATAAGGTGCAGCGACCTCTCTGTTACACTACCTCCTGCCCTCGAGTCGGTTATCCACGGAAGCATTTGAGGCCCGTGAATGTGCAGGAGGGCAGGTGACCTGGTCCGCACTGCGGGGGATCGTCATGCTCGGTGAGTTGACTCGGTTATAGCAGTTGTCGAGGGACCCGATCTGGAATTTGATTGTTCGCGCCAAGAGGATTGCATAGCAACGGGACGTCGGTTCAATAAGCTCGGAGCCGTGAGGGAGCGAGGATGACCGATTCGGGAGGCGGAAATGTGTTGGTCCCACATGGCCTTGCACGCGCATACAATTGTAATCTCGTGCGTACGTGTGGTGCGGGGTGCATTCATATGGCGCGGAAAGAAGCTCGTGCCGTCAATATCCCGCAGTGAAACTGAAGCCCGAGCATTCTAGTGAGCTCTCTACTTTTAGAACGTGTTTTGCGGCTAACAGTGATCATAGAGACGGGAAACGATGATGTTGCTCGAAGCCGGACGCGGAGATCACGTAGATCGAAATGGTCAGATTTGTGCATAAATTCTATGTTGTTCCTGAAATCCTCCTTAATTCACCCGTATTCAATCCGTTTTCATATAGTTCTCGACGAAATATTGGACGACCATGCGGTTTCGTCTCACAACACCCGTGCAAGCATGGAACTGAGCCTATACCACATACACCGCGAGACCGCGCGGTGTGTCGTGCTATCTTCATCGTCTGATGTTGAAGTCGATCTCGTCGCCGTGGGTGGTGCATGGCACGTCCACGGGGAGCATATGGAGACGTTGCGTGTTGCGCCTCGCCATAGTTCGTCATACCCGGAATTCTCCCTCGGTCTCTCCACTGTGCATCACGGTCGCCGAGAGAATGTATAAAAGCTTGGCAGTCCCCTCTCGTATTCTTCACCGGCCCTTCCCCAGAGTCAGTGTCCAGCCAAGTCTTTCTTCGCAGAAATGTACTTCTCCGCCGCCTTCGTCCTTGCTGCCCTCCCCTTCCTCGCGGACGCCGTCCCGATCCAAGCCCCCCGCTCGGGCATTGCGATCCCGATTGCCAAGCGCAAGACCACCAACCCTCTTGTGCACGCCAAGAAGGTCGCCCACTCTGTTGCGTGAGTATCGCTTGTTTGTGTGCTAGTGGAATGAGGCCACTGACGATCTGTGCAGCAAGATCCAGAAGGGCTTCAAGGCCTACGAGCGCAACACCGGAAGTGTGCACAGCTTGGCTGGCTCTATCAAGAGCGACGTCTTGGCCAAGCGCGCCAGCAGTGGCGCCGACCCTTTGACCGACGACGAGGCTCAGCTCTGGTACGGATCGATCTCCGTCGGAACCCCCGCCAAGACCTTCACCGGTAAGCCGATGTCGTCCTCTCATGTACGGCTGTGAGCTCATACTGGTACTGTCTTGTTCGTCAGTCGACTTCGACACCGGGTCTAGCGACTTGTTCCTTCCCGCGTCCACCTGCGGCTCGACCTGCTCCGGCCACACCCTGTACACGGTGAAGTCGAGCTCGACCGCGAAGGACCTGAAGAAGACGTTCTCCCTGGCGTACGGTGACGGTTCCACCGTCTCTGGCGAGCAGTATACCGACACTGTCTCGATCGCTGGCCTGACTGTGCGTCTCTCTACTACCTCCTCTGTTTCATATTTAGAGCTGATGAATATGGTCTTGTTCTTCTAGGCTACCAAGCAGACTCTCGGTGCCGCCAAGACCTACTCTGAGGGCTTCGAGTCGTCCGAGTTCCCGGCCGACGGCCTTCTCGGCATGGGCTTCGAGTCGATCTCGGACTACAACGCCAACCCGCTCTTCCAGACGCTCGTGTCCCAGGGCAAGGTCGAGGACGCGTCCTTCGGCTTCTACTTCGCCGACAGCGGCTCCGAGCTCTACATCGGTGGCACGAACAGCGACCTGTACTCCGGTGATTTCACCTACATCCCTGTCACCCAGGAGGTATGTGCCATATCCTTTCTTGAAGCGACATATAAATGCTGACACTGTATTGCTTTGACCTCAGGGTTACTGGCAGAGCACCGTTGACGCTGTCACCGTCGACGGCCAGGATGCCATCGGCAGCACTGCCGCCATCCTCGACACCGGCACCACCCAGATTGTTGGTGACCAGGACGGCATTGACGCCATCCACCAGCAGATCCCCGGCGCCGAGGCTGCTCCCCAGTACGGTGATGGTATCTACACCAGTGCGTATTCCTTTGTTATTCCCCTCTGCTTGATCGTGGCCTGACTAAGTGATGTGCACAGTCCCCTGCGACTTCGACACCCCGATCTCCGTCACGTTCGGTGGCCAGTCGTTCGACCTTGACCCCTCCACTGTCCAGATCGGCCCCGTTGAGGACGGCTCCTCCACCTGTGTCTCCGGTTTTGCCTATGACACCGGCCTCGATGGTCGTACGTGTCATGTCGCTCTCCTGATCCTGAACTATTTCTGACGTGCATGTTTTGGTTTGCAGAGTTCTGGATCTTCGGTGACGTGTTCCTGCAGAACGTCTACACCCAGTTCGACGTTGGTAACAGCCAGATCGGCTTCGCCAGCCTCGCTTAACTTCAGTCAGATTCAAAAGTTTTCGGACAACCTTGCATGGGCTATCACGAGCATCTTCGCGCCTTATCATTATGACGTCGCAGAACGCACTTTTTTATTTGTACCACGACTCGAGCTGATTTGATACGTTGTCATCTGCATGAATATACCACGTTCACGTGTTCCATAAACTCATCGATGTTTCATTGTTGGACATACTATTAGTCACTGAGAAGATTCCCGACTAGCATTGTAAGTTAGTTGATGAGACAGTTTCACGGACAACAAAGGGCTAACGACGCGTCCCTTCAAGATGCAGTGGCGATTCTGCGTAAGCCTCGGCTCCTGGACAGTCTTCGTTCGATGGCTCGACGACTACTTGCGCCAGGTCTTTGAACAGTCTTTGCAAATATTATTATTTCTAAAGAGTCTGAGTCGTAATATAGGTTCATCGTAATATGAATTTTAGATTTTTGGGATCAAATGGTGTAGGCCCACACATCGGAGACCAGCTGCTGCGCCGCTGCCCAGTGTGGGAGCGACTGCGTATCCATCTGCATCAGTAAGCCAGAGATCAAGCGAAGCCAAGATGATGTACTCACCTCAACGAAGACGAACCCATCCTCGCACAGCACAATTTCCCCATGTTTGTTCGCGAAAGTGTCCGGAAGCGTCGTCTCAGTGACCAAACACGGCAGCGTCGTTGACAGCTGATCGCCTCCCGCGTATTGCTCTCCGATATGGGCACCGCGCTCGATGACAGTCCCGTCGCCGTCCCTCTTACGCGCGAGAGCCCGTGCAACGCGCCGCGGATGATAGTCCAGGACAGTCAAGATGATCCCTTCCCTCGACCATGTGTAATCACATCTCCTCATTCCACAGAGAGAGCTTCCGAGAACTCGATCGTCTGTGAGAGTTGAGTGGCCATCCTTCCGCGTCACCCGTGTTCCATGCGGTCCCCAAGCGTCCCACGGCACGATGGAATCTCCTGTGGTAGGGTGGTCGCGCATGTAAGATGAGAATGTCTGAGAGGGGATGTCGAGGATATAATGGTCCTTGAAGTGTCTGTCGGCATTTGATCCTTTGAATATGGACGAGGAGAACAGGCGATCATCGGGGTTGCTGTAGAAGTGTGCGGGATGCATCGGTCCCGTCCTACGAGAAGACAACTCCGTTATAGCGATAGCGAAGAATTTCTTACTGTGCATAAAAGCAGGCAAAATAAAGTGCACTGCTGCATCACGAACGGTGCCGGTCGTGCTGCCTTCGCAGTGGCGGAAAGGAAGTACACGAAAGGATGTTGCGAGGAAGTCGTCGGGATGGTGAGAGATCGATATACTCAAAGTGAAGATGATATGCTTGTCGTCGAGGAAGCAACAGTGAAGGCGATCGCGTGTGTCCACTTCTTTCTGCAGCTCTGTGAGGCCTGTTCTCCAGTTTCGTACAGTGTAGTGTCCTTTCGTGGGGGAAAATTCGCCCAATTCTAGGATGTAGTCACCCCAGATGTCGAGAATAGACCTGAATGTTCGTGACGCGCCGAGTTGGATGATCCCTAGGTTCGATGCCAACGGATGAGGCTCCCCATTAGACAGGGATCGTATGCTATACCGAGTATCTCTGACAAGGTAAGTTAATAACAGAAGTAGAGATCGGGCACACACAACCCACCCAAAAACAAAGTCCAAGTAGGCGACCAGATCTTGTGACAAGTCCACCTCGACCCGAACTTCCGGCTCGGAGGGAAAGGAGTGGTGCATTTCGCGTGTTCCCCGCAATTTCGAGGGGACCTCTTGGACAATGTGAGGACGTTTCGTGTCGGGGTCGCAGAGCGTGAGAGGACCGGCGCGGATCGTAAACCATTGGCCGATGAGGTGAGGAAGATGAATGCTCTGAGTCCATCTGAGCTCCCTCCACGCCGCATCGTACTGCCTCAGCCTATCCAGTCTCTCCGACGTGGGGAGGGTCTGTTGTCCGCGCATTCCGTCGAGCATGCCACAAGCGGCGAGTTCAACCTTGTACTGCAAGGATGCGGAGGTAGTGATGTTTCTCAACCTGCGGCATGTCTAAGAACGTGGAATGAAAAGGAATGAGCGAGCTTGGTCGAGTCTGACTGATGCCAATATGACATGCGAGGAAGACCTACTCACCGCTTGACAGGCCAACACCGCCGTAAGATCAAGATTTTCCAGGATATCAAGCAGTACTTCGTCAGGAAAGAAGAGAAACTGGGTGGGCATATTTCAGTTCAGATTGTGGTCTGTGAATTTTTGGGGCCGAGCGAGCCGGGAAAGAGGTTCGGCGATGGTAGATGTTCGAAAAGCGTCGAACTTTCGATGCTCTTATATAGAAGACCATTAGTAGAGAAACGTGGTGATCCGAGAAATCGTACGATATGAACTGCTGCTCGAACTTGGTAAAACGCGAGCTTCAACTCGAAGGAAACTCGAGAGATTCACGTGACCGCGTGAGCCGGACGCGTCGGCGCTCGCACGCCGAGCGGCGAGCTTGCGCCGCGATGCGCGGAATCGTGAGGACCTGTTCCCGACTCCCATTGCCTTCTACTCTCCTACGCCATAGCTTTCCATCTCTCCGAGGGCACTCCTGACACTGTGCCCCCCATATATATAGACGCGGTCGTGATGAGACACATATAGCTACAGACCGGGGTAGAGCCCACCGTCGTCATACGGATATCCAGAGCCTGCGAAGGTTCAAGGGAGTATCTACTCTGCCTCTCGAGTCTCGGAGACTAATGATCTCCTTCAAGTTGCTCATGATTCCATTCTCTCCTGTCCAACTGTTGTCCACCCGCGTTTGGACTCGTCAAGCTCTTGATGTAGTAAAACCCGCTGGCGACGGCAATTTCGGCAAATGTTCATTTCACTCACGAAGATCCTTTCACGCATTCCCAATCCGCCATCACTGGCATCTCGCATCGATATCGCTCTTCCTGGCAGCTACACTGAAAGATCCCCGTTCACCTCTCTGTCTTCGACGTAATAAACCATGTGCTTTCCCGCCATGCCCAAAGATATTGCGTGGTCTCTGACCCTGAAAGGCTGAAACGCCAATCATGCCGGACGTGTACATGGAATTCGAAGGGAAGTGTCATCATAATTCAACTCCGGCTTGCTCGAGTTGCTGGATGCCGTACGCAAGGATCGACGCGCAGCGAGGGTCCACAATCTTGCATAAAATCGGGGAGAATATATATTATGCGCCAACCTACGACCTCAATGCCTCGCGACTGCCCCGCTTTCGCAGCTGCTGAGAGCTACTGATGCAATACTAAGAAGACGTTGACCCAGGCACCTCAACTCCAATAAGCGCGCATCTGTCCCTGCCCGGAAGAAAACATCCGTTCATGCGTTCAGGTGTCCAGCTTTATAAAGAACACACAATTCGTTTGACGGGCATCATGGCTACTACTGACCCCCATCTCGACAGCGTATGCATCATCGGTGCAGGGTTCGCAGGCCTTATCACCGCGCACACGCTGCTGCGCGATGGCTTCACGAATGTGGTCATTCTCACGCGCGATAAGTCGGTCGGCGGGGTATGGCAGTCGGAGCGCGTGTATCCCGGGCTACAAATCAATAGGTGTGTGCTCTGACCTGCTTGTGCTCGGATATTTCATTGACAAAATATGCAGTCTCATCGGGGAACTCAGCTTTTCGTCGTTGGAGATGCCGCAGACCAAGACCTTGGGCGACCGGATGACAGGCTACGACATGAATGTGTATTTGGAAACATTCGCAGCGAGGTATTTGGACGGAAAGATCCGCTTCGAGACGGAGGTGGTCAATATCCAGCGCGATGTGTCTGAAGAAGGGTGGCTAATCGATGTCACGGACAAGCGGACAGATAAGAGCGAAATCTTGACTTTTCGGCGCCTCGTTCTTTGCACAGGAGTGGGTAATTTGTTCATTTAGCTTCTGGAATCACGATCTTGACGAACATGTCATCAGGGATGCAATACGCCGGCAGTTCCAGAGAGCCTCTCTCCGTCTGCTGCCGCACAGGCGGGCTTCAAAGGGCCGGTGTTTCATTCGATGTATTTCCGGTCCCGCCTCGACGATGTTCTGGCTGCCGTGAGACCGATAGGACCAGACGGGCGCGACGCCGCTGACTCTATTGTCATCGTCGGGGGCGGGAAGTCTGGGCAAGAGTACGTACTATACGTTCGCTGTAAGCTGCGATGCCGAGACTCATTCCTGTCGTGCAGCATAGCTGCCTACCTGGCTAACGAAGGCCGAAAAGTGACAGTGGTATGCGAAAGAATAGACTGCTACCTTGCGTCATCGAAATATGTGCCGAGCTTCCTCCGCAAGAGCAGCAGGTATGAGCCTCGTGTAGTGCATGTATGTCCTGTTAAACAAGTCTTTAGAGTCTTTTCTGTTATGTCGCCTCACATCACCTTACGCAGTCATCTGGAGTGGGTTCTTCATTGTCTCACCACCAGTCTCGTATATGCTGAATTAACCCTCCTAGACGCTTCCTGCATACGACCTGGCTCGGATCGAAGATTGTACACGCCTTCTGGAACCTGATCAAAGGATCTGCAGTGCGTAGCATCTCGTTTGCCCTTTAAAGGTTCCGAGCCACTGCATGTCACACAAATTAGTTTATGGCGGTCGGTGTCGCGAAGGACTCGCCTCTCCGGCGCATAAACTCTCCATTTTGGACCATCCACGTCAGCGACGAGGGCGTCCCAAGTGAGAATCGTTTCCACATGCTCGCAAACACCGGAAAAATCGATCTCGCCATCCCGGCACGCGTGGAAACGTACGGGGGAGATGGGAAGACATTGATATTGAAAGACGGGAGTGTCCTCCGCGCAGACGCTGTCATCCTCGCCACAGGCTATTCTTCATCTTGGAATTCGATATTCGATAGTGAGCATCATCGTATCACGACCCAAGCACCGACACTTACTGGATCGCACAGAGGAGACAAGCGCGACGGTTGGGCTGGAGCGCCGCGCGCCTACATCGAGAGCAGCAAAGTACCACTGGGACTACACCTCACTCGCGTATCCCCCTCCCGCGCACCCAGACGCGATGAAGTGGATAACTCCAATCTACAGAGGGATTGTCCCGGCGAAAAATATTGCACTGCGCGATTTGGCGATTAATGGCGCAGTGGTGAGTGCAAGCTCGATCTCCGCCATTCTGCAACCTGATAACACTGCTGCAGTACAGCGGTAATTATGGCATGGTGTGCGAGGTGTCCGCGCATTGGATTTCGTCGTATTTTTTGGGAGACAAGATGCGCATCCCAGAGACGGCGGAGAAGGCCCTCGAAGCCACGGAACGCCAAGCTGCGTGGATACGGCAGCGGTACCCGGACACATTACCGTGGGTGAACGAAAGCTACACCAGCTCGGTTTCGCTTCCCACGTACGTGTCGATACTGTTTCGTCATGCGAGATTCTGACGCGGGCGTTTGGCAGCTGGCCGCAGACAGTGGATGACCTGCTAGAGGATCTGGAACTGCCGAGTATGAGAAGTGGTGGGAACTGGCTCACTTGGTGGTCTAAACCGGTCAATATGAAGGAGATATCCATGCTGAAGGAAGAGCGCGATACTAGACGGCAGTGCATTGCATATATGCAGCGTGTAGATTCGCCACCATGATATTGTGCAACGTCTGTAGAATACGACTCACTCATCGACATGCATATGCAGTCTTGAGGGACCGCGCCAGCGGCCCCACGTCGTAGCATTATTTCACAGGAAACCCGCTTGAGAAAAGATAGCATCTACTCGAGCAAGATCCATGCCGCGCGACTAGCTCGAAGAAAATGCCGGTGACGACCTTTGAAGTCCATTGTAGGGCCTCGGTTCCGCAGTGAAGTTATGTGCTAAGTACTCTTAAGTCAGACGAGGTGGCACACAAGATTGAGGCATCTTGCTCGAGAAGAGGCAAAAAGCATACCTCACTTATGTTGCAAATGAGCGGGCAGCTTCAAGTTGTGAGGCAAGAAGATCTGACAGTTCCGGACTGTCAGATTCCTACAGTGATTGTTTGGCACTGTTTGGCGCACGATGAGCTCGCCCTCGGGCTCGACGCGGACATCGGTGAACTGCTAAACAGCTGCCGTCGTTCTTTCTTTCCACTCACAGACCACCTGTGCTTGAGCCTCTCCGGCCGAGCACGCTACCCTTGAATAACGACCGCCGCCGCGAGCGCCCGCCTTCATCCATACAGTCGCCGGAATCCGTCTGCCGCTGAATCCCCTTCCGCTATGGCGGAAGCCACTTTCAAGGAACTTCCGGAGATCTTTGAGGTATGGTCGTTCCCAGCTCTTTTCTCCACGACACTCACGCGTGCATAAGCTTGAGCTTGGAGAAGCTCTCGTCGCGCGAACCGAAGCTTTATGTGCGTGGCCGTGGTCAAGACTGATACAACTCCCACTGATGCCGTGCAGCTACCTTTCGCGAGTTAGGACCACCTGACCTGTGCCATGTGGTGAAGACTACGGGGAAGACAGGAACACGCGACGTGAGTCTTTCCGTCTCCGCTTTGTGAACCAGCAACTGACTGTAGCAGCTTGGATCATACCACTACGTGTCCGGAGTCGACACTTCTTCATCCGCCTCACTCGCTGCCTACATAAACTCCCTCACATATGCTATTGAAGAGACTCAGGCTTGGTTCTCCAAGGGGCCGACATGGAAAGTCAAGAATGGCTGCTATTGCTGTTTCAACGCATTCTCGAGGGTGGACGTACGGGTAGACGTGAAGATCCCTGGAGGTGTTGTGGCATATGTCATTGACTTGCGTGGAGAACGGTACGTGCCTCTGCAATATCTCGTGTGAACCCCTTACGACGACATCACAGACACGAAGCATCGCCAGAGATCTGGCAAGAAACATACCTCTCTGCCCTCCTCCGTGCAATTCTCTACTCAGACGACCCAACTTATTGGCTCGACGCATACCGCAGACTGGACCCCATCACCACACCAGACGCCGAGTTGCGATTCCTTCAGGCCGCAGAAGCTCTGTTCATGAAGGGTGCGTGTCGACCATCTGGAAACCTAGCCTCCCGCTCACTCCCTGTTCCAGGATGGCAAGTGGGCTCCGACCCAGAAATTCAGGTGGCCACTGTCGTGTCTAACCATCTGACGGCCGGCATCATGAAATACTTCGGCGACAGCGGGAGATACCAATACGCCGCAAACCTATTCGAGAAGCTCGCTGCGCGAGAACCCGAGGTCGCGTCTCTCCTTGCGAAAGCCTACATCGGAATGAATGAGGAAGTGAAGGCAGTCCAAATCATGGCCAATGCCATGAAGCAAACGCCACAATCATACCTTCTCTTGCACACACAATGCGAATTCCTTCGTTCCAAAGGCAAGAATGAATGGGCCCTCAAGCTAGCACGGCAGGCAGTCAATTGCGCACCAAGTGAATTCGTCACCTGGGAGAAACTCACAGAGATATACATTGATTTGGGACAGTTTGAGTCGGTACGTCTGTCTCAGAGCTTTAAGTTCGATCGTTGACTGGCGCCCAGGCGCTTCTGACCTTGAATTCGTGTCCAATGTTCACATTCAATGGACGCGATGCCCATCGTAATTTGACTGCTGCGCGACTGCACCTTCCGGTCAAGAGCTCCGTGGCCGAGATCCTCCCGGAGCGCGAAAAGACGGAAGATGATGAGGTGTGCATACCCTCTTTCTTCCTCACATATCCCGTCATTGACATATGTTTCAGGCTGATCCTGCACTCCAACGCTTGCCGGCACCCGGCCTTCGCGGGACGTGGGCACGGGCGTACACACTCTTGACCCGCCTCGTCTCACAAATCGGATGGGACGAGCTTCTGAAGACGCGGAGCGCGGTGTTCGTCATGGAGGAGGAATATCGCATGCAGAAGGCGCAAACCGACATCCAGGCCGTCGCGTCGAACGGTGATGTCATCATCCACGAGGACGGGACGGCCGTGCCGGTCGCGGACGACGACGCGTCGATTCGGGGGATGCGGTCTGCGGCGTCGGCCGTGAACGTCGGGCATGACACGGACACCAACTCCGTGTCCTCGACGGCGGAGGACGAGGACGAAAGCGGGATCCCGACCATCCGAATCTCGACCGAGTCTAGTCGAGAGAAGCAGCACGCGCCGAACGGGGTCTCGGAGGCGAAGGTCCCCGAGGGGGAAGAGGTGCAGTCGGAGAAGACCAACGGGCTGCCCGCCGAGCATGCGCTGCAGCAACCCGTACAGGCGGCGGCTGGAGAGGGCGAGCAAGACAATGAGTCCTCGGGCAATTCGGCACAAGAGCCGTTCTCGTTCAGCAACAAGCGGCTATGCGAGCGCTGGCTTGACAATCTGTTCATGGTTCTGTACGAGGTGAGGAACGACGCCCTGCGCGCTTGTCGCGCCGGACTGACCAATTTGCTACAAAATAGGATCTGCGCGTCTGGACGATCTTCCGCGCCGAGGTCGCGCACTTCCGGACGCAGCATGTCGCATATCGGAAAACGGGGATGGAGTGGGAGATCTTGGGGGATTTGGGTCTGCGATTACACCACAAGGAGGAGGCGAAGGAGGCGTACCAGCGCTCGCTAGACACGCCGCGGTACTCCATCAAGCCCTGGGCCAAGCTCCTCGAGACGTATGCGGACGAAGGCGACCTCATGCGGACCCTGCAAGCGGGGATCCGCGTCGCAGCATATCAGCATGGGGAGTATGCGGAGCTTGCGGTAAGCGTGAACGGTATCGCTTAGAGGTCGGGCTTGGCTAAACGTGGTTCGCAGTATCCGACGCAGATTGCGCGGTGCTTCTTCAAGCTGCAGACTGTCCACGGGCACGAAAAAATCGGGAACACTCTGCTGAGCATGGGTCTTCCGGAGCCTATCCTGCATATCATGCAGAGCTATCTGCAGTACGGGCAGAAGTTCAAGGTAGAAGGGTATAATTTCTGACATGTGCTCTACTTTGACTGGATGATTTGTTTTGATGTCATTTATTCCTTCCTGTTGACGTACTACCATGTCCATTGCCGACTTTACTACTGGTGGGAGCAGCTGCATCCCTTGGTGATGTCACTGAGCGTGCTATGTTTACGCATTCAGAAACAAGCGCAATTTAACATTGTCAGTAGCTTATGTCTTCAGGAGGCGGCTAGTACATGCTCCTCATACTAAAGGGCACCGCAAACGTGTAACTTACAACAAACAAGAGCTGCAGGCGTTAGGGGCGGCTCCCGGCCCGGTCACATAAAGGTCACAAGGTGAGGCGAAGCAGAGCGGATTCTTTCGACCTGACTCCGCCCTCTTCTGCCGTTTACGACGACCAGCTTGTTTTCGAGGAGGTTTCGACGGTTGAGTTCACCCAAAACTCCGAGCTGGTTCACCATGTCGATATCACCACCCATTCGCCGTTTGTCCACCACGAGCTCTGGTAGCAAGCGCGAAGAAGACCTCATCAATGCGTACGAAGCCGAAGAGGAGAGAATCATCAATGTGCTCTCCAGAAAGCTCGAAAAGGCACGTACCATTCCGGGTGACGTAGCCCCACTAACGTCGCCCCGATTTGCAGCTCCAGGAAGAGAAGATTGAGCTGGAGAACGTGCTTGAGGCAGAGTCAGAATCGCATGTCAACAGGCTCTCACGGGAGCTTTCAGCCCTGCGGCTAGCGCAGCACCTTGCCACGCAGCAGGGAACGAACGTCAACGGCGTAAACGGGACAGGCGCGAACGGAGAAAGTCCGCGCGTGTCGACGATGGTCTCTCTATCGGACCCGCTGACGCCGAGCACGGACATTATGCTCGAGGCTATGCGGCGCGAGAACGAGCAGATGCGCAATCGCCTAGTGGACACCGAGCGCGAATTTATTCGAATATCGCGCCTGAACGAGATATACAGGGAGGAGCTTATTGAGCATCGGCGGCGGGTGAGCTTCTCTTTGTGGCGTGCAGACTCTGAGGGTGACCTAACTGCGCACAGCTCGGACTTCCTGTAGATAACTTGATCGGACTGTCATCGTCCAATTATGACCCGTTCTCTCAGCCCACACATAGGAGATCGACATCAAACGTGTCCTCTCCCTCACCGTCCGTCGCACTGTCTCCGCTTCCGTCGCACATCGCTCGCCCCTCTCCCAGTGTCCCCATTCCGCGTCCGCCGTCCCAGATCCACCGTCCTACAAACAACACATCCGAGTCCAATACACCCCTTTCACATTCGCCCGCATCGTCCTCCGAGTCCCCATATCTGTCCCCGACAACGTCCACTAACCCTGCGAGCTATATTAGCGCCGCGACGAACATGACTACCCCACCCTCTTCCACATCTATCCCGCTGACTATGCATCCGATGTCTGCGCGGGCGCCACTGTCGTACCCGTCTGTGCCCCCGCCATCCCTCTCGTCCTCGTTCGGCTCTCCGGTCGCATATCACATGCAGCACCCGAGCCACGGTGCTCCGCCGCACGAGCAGCTGTCGTCATCGCCTGTTGAGGCTCACACGAATCGCTGGGGCGTGCCGCGCCGGGGGAGCTTTGAGCGCCGTGCGAGCCTGATGTCGGGGCGGAGTAGCTCGTCGCGCCGCGAGAGCGTCGAACGTGGCGCGCGCATAGCGGAGACAGGGCAGCTCGTACCGCGGAGTCGCACGAACAGCGTTGCAGCTGGCGCGGAACAGCCGCCACCAGCCGATCCTGACAAGCCTGCGGAAAATCCTACGTGAAGTTTCTTTTATCTGTTCGTTGAGGCAGGTGGGGATCATCGGACTCTTACGTACGCGTGCTGCGTTAACAGACGGCTTCACGGTGATGTATCTGGTCCCTGTTGTCCCAATTCTCTTGTAATTGTGCCCATCTGTAATGCACCAGCAATCCTTCTTGCGTCTACCCGCGAGCATGATGACTGATCACCTCACGACTGAATGACTCAACTTCAGATCCACAGCAAAAACCTCAAGATATCCATAGGTCCGTCTCCATGTTGGATTTACTTGCAGTCTTTGAATGATGTCGAGTGCCTTCAAAGCAGAGTTCTGTGCGTAAGCTATGAAGGCGGGCGTTGTCCTTGGATGCCGCATCGAGCGACGAGATCGATATCGTACATCAGCAATCGCACAGCACCAGAAGCTCGGCCGCCAGGTACATGGGAACTCTAATGGCAGTGCCATTTGCAAATGCTTAAGCCAAGCCTAAGTTGAGTCTCGACAGCACATACTCAACCAGTGTCAAGGTAAGCGCTGGCAAGATTGCGCGCGTCTCCGCACTGCGCGCAGTATCTACCTCCTTTCGCGATGCCCCATCGAATGTCGCGAGCATTAAACATTCCTCTTCATCTGGCATGACTTTGAATGTGAATCCGGGGTTGGAGGTGAGCAAACGAGCTTGTCTAATTCTCAATTTTTCTCTAGTACAATATCTCGGACGTGGATACTTGCGCGCGCAAGCTGCAGGGCTGGGGCCGGGTACATTTGGCATGACAGAACGGTAATAACTTCGAAGGCGGTCGCCTCGACCCTTTGGCCAAGTTTCAATGCCTTGATGGAGGGGGCGCAGGCCCAGAGAGCCGGACGCCTACAAAGATGGTAACCGTCTCGACCTCATCGTTTGTGACCTACTCACTATAGCGCTCGCGTATGCCCCGTCCGATATTTCATCGCTTGTTTCTTATTTACGGCTGGTTAGTCTACAAATGTCGTCGCTGCGTCATCGAGAGCTGTGCATAAGACGTTGACTCAATGCCAGCGCCTTTTCTGTGATTAAATCACTTTGCCTTACCACGAACACCGAATTTACCACCATGATACGTCCAAAACGCCTCTCCCAAGGCCGTACACGCCCGTTGCAGTCGCCTGTTGTGCTCGGGGGGGATGATAGGTTTGGTTCAAAATTGCATTTAGCGCACGGCTGACTAAGCAGACATGCAAAGATCATTCAAACCTTTACCACTCCACCTCTCTTCTGGCATCTGCAAGCTCCTTCCTTCCAATTCATCCCCTGGTACAATGCTCCGCCGTGGCAGCGATTCTTGTCAGTGTCAGTTACCAACTCAGCTCTCCAGGTTGACCCCTTTGTCCATTCTCGGGACGTCGCGATCTCCCGCAAGATCTATTGGTGCCGTTCGGAACCCAAGATATCGACAATTGAGCAAGTGCACGTCCTCGCAGCGAGCCGCCGGTAAGTAAGACAACACTTATCGATATATAAGTCTAGCTCGAATTCTCCGGATCTCGGACACCCCGACGGCAGATATCCTGGATCATACATGTGTTGGCACCGAGTTTAGATGTCCCAACGGCTCGAGATCTGGAACATTGGACGGCGCAAGTGGCGGGTATCTGCTATGATATCCATGTGATGGCACCAAGATGGCACAGATAAAGGGATGGTGCGTCTCATATATCGGCATGGCCGTGCGTGTTGGCTCGTGATATTTTTGGGTCCGATTGCAGTCAGGTCGACCCTGGTCGACGCTCCGTCTCTGCGGTCGGCGACAGGCCTTGTCATGCACGAGTAGTAAAGACTTGCACGAGGCCAAACAAACATGCTCCAACATGGAGCTCGAAGGCCACTTTTACCATCTAGGGCGATCTGGACAGCGTCGCAGGTAAGTATAGCCCATGCTTCCGATCATGTTACATTCCCCCATCTCTCCCATGATTGGCCAGCCATTACTTGGCCGGCTTCTACTCACATGTTGCCGTAGTCAGTGCGTTCACAGGCCCTGGCGAGACGTGGCGGGCGATCGCATCACCCTGCGCAGAAGCTGCTTCAGCTGCTGATTACGCATCCCCACACGCCTCTATTCTCTGCGGCGTATTCTAGACCGCCGCCGTAAGGCCGTAAAGCCGCAGCCCGTTCTGGAGGCGCCTCAGACCCGCTAACACGCTTCAGCCCCGCACGATCAGCATCCGACGCCTGATATCTAAGTCACAGTGCGCTGTGCCGGCAAGATCGCAGGCCCTGATGCAAGCAAGCACTCCTGCGTCCGAATGAAGCCAACATGTCGCGGCTAGCCAATGAGCGCCCTCCCAATTACCCCACAGTGGGCTGCTCCTCCTCCTGGCGCGGTGACATACGCCTCACGCACGTCCTGCGCGCTGCTTCTGCGCGGGGCGTGGGCCAGGCACGCCCGCTTCCGTGCAGCTGTCTCGGAAGACTGCGACACGCAGGGAGATCGCCCCGCTTTAGTAATAGCCGTGGAACTCTGCTAGCCGCTCTTTGCTCGCGCGCTCCATGGGGCATCTCATCCATCGTTTATCGCCCCCGCCGCTGCACCCGCATCATGATAAGCGCGGCTGGCGGCTTCCACTCTGGGTGATGCGATTTCACCACTGGGCTCGACGCCTGGCCCGTCGACCCCGCCCCGCGCTCCGAGCCCGCTGGCGCCATCCGCGCGAGGGCCTGCGCGATGTGTCTGGGCCCGGGGGCGCGTTGCGAACGCCAGCATCGTGCGGCGGCCGGTGCGCGAGTCATTGTCACGAGGGAGCGCTAGCTCGAGAACACCGAGGCTAAGCTTGTGGGGCTGCCGAGAGGTTCTTTGATTGAACTTTGTGCATACCTCCGCGCAGGCGGGCTGGGGCTTCGGTGTCAGATCTCACGATCGGTGCGTGTGTGTTCGCCAGATATTCCTGAGATCCTGGGAGGCGATGTGGCTGCGGTGTTCTGATGCTGTCGCCCCCACACCAGATGCCAGATGCGTGTACTACGTGTATACCGTATAGAGTGGTGGCCCGGGGTGCCGCAGTGATGCTGGTGATGGGCGATCCGCCGGCGCTCGCGAAGCAGTGCGCGCGCCTCCCAAGTGTACATCGCGTCACGGATGCTAGTACATAAAGCAATGCCCGCTTTGCGCAGACAGCAGCAGCGTGTTTCAGCCCGTAATAGAGCGCGAAACGAGGCATCGCGCTGCCCCCACGGCCGTGCCCTTGGCGCGCGTGCGCCATCCCCACGCACAGCATCTGGGCGTGTCAGACGATAGTTGTATCTGGCGGATTGTGGCCTTGACCATACGGTTATAATGACGAAGAGTGGGGCAGCGCAGCAGCAGTCGTGACGACGCAAGGGACGGCCGTGGTGCGGGGCAGTGGAGTGGAGGTGAGACGGGTCGGGGAGATGGCCTGAAACGGCTCGCTGGATCAGGCGGAGAGCGCAGGCAACGTCGGATGCTCCCAAGCAGAAGCCGCGGCGATTTCTATTCAGTCGCAGTGGGAACCCGCGTCTCCCCAGCTTGCCGCGCACACAACACGTTTCGGGATATAAAGCTAGGGACCTCCGAGACAACCATCTCACTCCTCCGCACCCCCTCCACTCCATCACACATACCCCTTAGCTATCATGGCAGCGACGGCATCCTCGTCCACACTCTTCTCGACGTTCAGCATGCCTTCATCGTCCACCCTCCGCGCACCCATGGCGCCACCACCACCTCCGCCACCGTGCCCCGGCAGATTCGCGCTCGCACAGGTGCACGACGACGTCTGCCTCGTACAATGTGAGCACCACACGCTCTCCGGCCCCTGGCGCGGCATTGACCACTTCCCCCACAGTACCCGATACCCACGTTTCCTCCGCCCTCGCCGCCGTCGAGGCCAAAATCTACTGCCACGAATTCATCACGATCTTCCGCTACTCACACCCGGCGGTGATCCACCCCGCAGATTTCCGGGTGCTCGAGTGGCTCAGCGAGCACAGCGTGCTACATGAGGAGGAGAAGGAGACTGTTTTCCTTGCGCGGGACGTTATGGACCGGTTACGGCGGCTGACGGACAAGCGCTGGTCAGTACAACGGCCCAGTCCGAGTCGGGCACGGCGCTCATAGACGGGTGGGGGCGGGGCTGTAACGCACTATCGTTTGTAATTGTATGATGGTATATTGGCTGTGGGTTGACTCAATCGTTCGCTGTCCGAGTCAAGTCCGAGTCATGTTGTCGCCGTTGAGAGGCTTCACGACGGTCGCGTGCGCTTGGATCTAGGAGGCGCAGTCCGGCCCGGGCCCCGTCGGCTGATACTCGGATACTCGGTCCGCCCTCGGCCGGTATCGGGGTCGTGGGAATTAGACCTGATCGTTGACTCTGAGTAATGCCCGAGCTCGTCGTCCTCGACGCGCGACTTGGCACAGAACTTGGCGGCGACGACCAGTACGCGACATATCCAGCGCTCCTGAGTCACGTCGAGCGCCTTCGGATCCGAGATCGACGCGTTGTGAGTCTCAGTTATTCCCTCACGTCTTGGCTGACTCGCGTACACATGTCACCAAGGTCTACACGCCCTCCGCGATGACCGCTGGTTTCCATTTGCCTCCACGATCTCGAACAACGTAGAAGACATAAGACGTCCATACTTGGAGCCGCGGATACTCTAGAAGCTCGCTTATAGATTGCATATTTCCGCCTCCTTCCGTTCTCGTTTCGTGAGTCTCGACAGCGCATACATCCACCCAGACTGCCCAATCCTCCCTCACGCCGCGCCAGCCAGGCCCTGCGCGAATTCTGCGGTCGCTTTCGTGTCCACGAACTCCCGAATTTCCGCGATCTGGATTCCTTCGCCCTCCGCGCGGAGCGTGAACTGGAAAATTGACTCGTTGTTGAATGCAAGCTCTTTGGGCGTCTTCCCGTACATCTTCGACTGCACATACATGCAAGTTAATGTCAACAATGCTTCAGGAGTCGTGATCATGCGCGCCCACGTACGTGCACCCATATCTTTCCATCCGTCTCATTGACGTCGTACCATTCGTACTGCCACGCTCATCAACGTCAATTCGTATTCATCAGGGCACCCCACTTACGTCGATAGCTTTTCCGTTAAAAAGCGACGCCATGAACTGCACCAGCGCGAGTCCCTCCTTCTTTCCCTTGTCCGCCTCGCCGACCGACGCGGGCAGTGAGACGTGCCGGTAGTCTGGCGTGAAGAGCTCGTCGAGCTTCGCAACGTCCCACCGCGTAACGGCCTCATACCATTGGTGGACGGTGTGCAGCTGTGCAGATGCAGTAGGAGGTAGGGTGTACATCGTGGGGTGATATTCTAGGGCACACTGGCGCTCGGTTGGCCATGGTCCTTATACACGGTCGGATTGCGGTCGGACGCGAATAGGCTCGCGGCCGTATGTAGGTCGCTGACGCAGACGGCGGCGATGAATGTTATGTTTCTCTGGCTTGTGAATATCACGCTGACTGACTTCAGAGGTTATACTAATCCACGTGTTTCTATACCAGCTTCGTGCAGGTGTCAATAGCGCCGAACACTTTTTGTAACGGACCCATGTGCCCTCCGAGGCTGGAGCACGTGACCTATCCAGACGACGCGTCAATCTCGGTGTTGGGCGCGACGCGACTCGCTTCTGCCCGTATGCTCACTTCGCGTAGTTGGTGAATCTTTCTCGAAGAGTTTTTCGTCTAATGCTGCCGCTCTTATCCTTATCGTCAACATATATACCGCCATCAGCCGACACTGGATACGAGGCCGCTCGGAACTCCGCAGGATCGTGGCTGGGAAAGTCTTGGACTCGAGTTGGATGTCTTGACGCCCACTCATGGGAGACGCTTCTTCCTCCGGAGGATGTCTCACCACTACTGTCACCTGCCCGTCATCCTGGTTTTCCGAGACTCGGGTTATGCGGACCCCTGCTTTCTGCATTCAGAGCGGACGATCATCGACATCCCTCTCTGAATCTTCCCTCTGTCTGGCTCGCGGGATACCGATGATGGTGTGCTCGTCATATGCGACTCTTTTGATCGCGATATCCTGGCCGACCCTTGCAGTCACTGCCGTCCGCGAAGCATTGTCGAAGTGGCAGCACGGCATCCGGGCCGGCGCGACTGATGCTCCGTCAAACTTCTCAGACATGCTTGTGATCCTGCCTGGTCGTATCGCCGCTCCCCAACTGTGATCTTGTGCACACGACTGGCAGTTCAATGGCTCCATACGTACACCGTTATCAAGGACCAGCGTCGCTAGCCCGCCTACCCCGCGAATCACAGCGCCTTGGCAGCTCCACCATGTGCAGTGCCGCTTCTACGACGCCAACTGACGGTCCACGGGCTTCTTCTCGGGGCATCTCGTCATGCGTGTCTAAATTTACATCGGCGGTGCACTGTATATATACGCGGGTTAGAGGGTCTAGCGCGGGAGAACTTCTGCGTTCCGTCTTCTTCGCGCGACATCGATGGAGTACAGCGAGAAAAGGGTGCAGGAGCACGAGGGCGGTGACGGTCAGGAGGCCAGTTCGGCCGAGGCTGCAAGTCTGTCCATCGGCTCTGCGGGCATCGAGACTCGCTTCCAGCGATTCACGCGCCTGCTGAAGACGTGGGGCGTCGAGACTCATGGGTAAGAGAATTGCACTTTACATGTCGCGTATTTGTCTTGCTCATGTTCATGCTATGTCCTCATCAGTATCGCGCCTATTCCGCTAGAGGGAAGGACGGATAAGCGTCTCTACCAGCTGTTCTTCGTGTGGTTCTCGGCGAATTTCAATGTCCTCGCGTGCGCATTGCTACTCCTTGCATCTTTACCCGCCGCATTGACACCGCCCCCTCCTTCTGACAGGTTTAGCACGGGGACTGTGGGTCCGGCGTTCTTCTCCCTCGGCCTCCGCGATGCCCTCTACATCGTCTTGGCAGTGGATTTAGTGTACGCAGGCTCTGATCATAGTAAGTACAGCTACTGAATGGTTTGGCTCTCAGGCTATGTGCAGTGCCCGCATATTTGTGAGTAGTTTTGGGACATTCGATGCCCAGTGTGCTGACTCATATGCCGTGTAGTGCTGTGTTCGGACCGAAGCTCGGGACGCGTGCGATGGTGCAGTCGCGGTTTTCCTTCGGGTATGTCCATGTCGACCCTCGTGTCTAAATGGGGCTTGATCTTCTCCGCGCCAGGTTCTACGGCGCTATCATCCCGAGCACGCTCAACGCATTCTCGCTCATGGGTTTCCTGATCTTGAACACCATCGTCGGCGGGCAGACACTTGCCGCCGTCTCGCCGCGCCTCAACGACACCGTTGGCATCGTCGTCATCGGTGTCATCTCTCTTGCGGTCTGCTTTATGGGATACCGGGTGCTCCATATGTGCGGCGCCACGCTTGTACATCCCTAATACCAGAGGGCGCCTAACATTATTACCAGATACGAGAGCTTCGCGTGGTTCCCGAACCTCATCGCCTTCCTCGTTATGCTCGGCGTGGGTGCCAAGCACATAGTCGACATCCCCACGCCGCCTCCGGAGCCCGCCGCGGTCCTCTCGTTCGCGTCGATTGTCGTGTCCAGCGTACTCAGTTGGTGCACAATGACGCCCGATTACGGCGTGTACCACGCCCCCGCATCTAGGTGCGTGCGGCCTTCTCCATTCACATCTTCGCATACATTTCCGAGCACGTGCGCTAATTCCGCCGCAGCTGGCGCATCTTCATCTATGTCTATCTCGGATTTTTCGTCGCCAGTGTGCGTCTCCGCTTCTGCTTCCCATGCACACACAAAGAGCTGACTCCCCACCCCCTTTCGTGTATCCTTAGTTGCCTGGGCACATGCTTGGCGTCGCATTCGCCGCGGGGGCGCCTGCCGTCCCCGCGTGGGAGGCGGGCCTCGGCGGCGGCAGCAACGTCGGCGGCCTGCTCGGTGCAGTGCTCGCGATGGCCGGAGGCTTTGGCCGGTTCTTGACGGTCACGATCGCGCTGACGATCCCGAGCGCCGTCGCGCCGACGATGTACTCGTTTGGCACGAGCTTCATGGCCGTGACCCCGCTGTTCGCGCGCATCCCGCGGTATGTGTATGCGATTGTATCCACGGCGATGTGCGTGCTTCCGTGCTTCATCTGTCTGCGCGCTCGCTGACCCGTTGGAAAGTCTGATTCCCGTGGCCATCGTCGGCGCGGTCAGGTTTTACAACACTCTCGTTGACATCCTTAGTGAGCTCACTACCAACCTCCTGCATTCAGATTGCGCTGACGTAGTTCCCCACTAGGTATCATCGGCTACTGGAGCTCCTCGTTCGCCGCCATCGTCATGGCGGACCACATCGTCGTGCGCCGCGGGCGCTGGGCGACATACAACGTCGAGGACTGGTCCACGCCGCGGCGCCTCCCGCTCGGCCTCGCGGCTGTCGGTGCGTTCGTCGGCTCCATCGGTCTCATCGTGCCGTGCATGGACCAGGTGTGGTACACGGGCCCGATCGCAGCGAGCGGCACGGGCGACATCAGCATGTACACGGCGTTCGCGTCCGCCGCGCTGCTATACGTCCCGCTGCGCCTCGCGGAGATGCAGTGGGAGCGCCGCCGGGGGCGGGGTGCGCCTGTCACTGACCTTGTAGAAAAGTATACAGCATAGATATATGCTTTACGACTGTTCCACGGAACATGACTTCGCCGGCTTTTACTCGCGGAAATATGATGACTCGATTTGAGAATGTACCCCTAGACCATCTCCCCGTGGTCAACCTCCCATTGGCGGTGCGTTCCTCCCATACTGAATACAGGGTAGTTAGGTGTCGTATTACTCTGGCGTCTGCCACCCTGACTCTGGACCGGCGATCCTTGAGCCAAACTGATTCCAAAACTTGTCGTTCTCCAACATGTCATCGAGGGGCAAACAGGGATCCTGCTTATGCAGCACCCAATCTGTTTTTTGGCACTTTGCCTTTCCGGCACTTCAGTATATCTGGAAACAGGGTATGCCAAACTCATGCACTCACCGAACAGTACCATGCAGTTTTGCATCGCTTGCAACGAAACTTGATCATGACTTCGGATTTGCTCTCGTAAGGTTCCTTGTACTGCACCTTGAGGCATCGGACGTTCCAGCAGATCTTCGCTACTTGGTCGGGCTCTGCTTCGATCGTTTCCACCACCAGTTGATCCAGGCTATTCCAGCTGGAAGGGGGGTGGATCGTGTGGTAGGCTTGGAGCTTTGAGTCCTTGCGCATGTGCAGCTCGCGAAGAGAAGGCTTGTCCAAGTCCTTGCGCCGTTCTCTGAGGACTGCCCGGCGGTCCTCCCGGCATAGCTCCTCGTCATGCAAGAAGGGACACTGTGGATCGAGGCATCCAGACTTCTGCGCGAAGAACTGAAACACTTAGTCTTCGAGCGGATTAAACATGATTCGGACAACAGAAACAGACACACCATGCAGGGGATTAATTCTTTGACATATCCGTTTTCCTTCAAGTCCAAAAAGAGGCGATCCCAAACTTCGTGTCCGGTGGTGCCGGCAGGGGAGTGATAATTCAGGATCAAGTTCCACCATTCCCCTTTCTGCAATTCACTTCCATCCTCAATGCAGTATAAGATGCCACCCTCCCGACATCTCCAGTCCTTCCCATATCGTTTGAGATAGTCCTCGACGTCTTCGGGATAGAGCGAACCGTCGGGACGTCGGTCTTGTAACGGTCGCACTACGACAGTAGGGAGGCTATATGCCGTATATTTCGAAAAGGTCATGAACCGGCGAGGCACGAGCTCTTCGTTAACACGGGTAAGAATAGTTCCAGTCGTGATGTCGTACGCTTGCTGGATAGCTGCGCAGAGATAGTGGTACCGGCGTATGGCCTGCTCGGCTTGTTTCTGGCCAGTCTCCCAGAGCTTATGATGCGTGGAGATGTCTGTCGAGTGAGTGAATCGGCGTGAAGCCATAGTGGTCAGGATAGAGATGGTAGAAAGTCTGCAACGTGTTTTTGATACGACAAATCGATGGTCAGATACGGATATCCACTGCAGATCTAGCTAAGCCTCAAAACCTCGACATTGTCGGATCGCTAGCTCATACACGCCGGCGCACTCAATTACATAACTGTAATGTAAGTCAAGTGTGCAACGTGCACTCCTTGCACGACGCGCGCGCCGTGATATGTTCTATTCAAGACTCGAATCCAATGCACTTGATGTGCCCCATTCCCTCCCGATTCCCATCCCAGTTCCAGAGATCGTCGATCTCCACGATCTCCTCGAAAGGCGCGCATGGATCGTCCGGCTTGTGTCTCGCCAGGCCACCCTGCTCGCACTGTTTCTGCGAAGCCGTCGCGGTTCGTTAGCGTCGTGATGCACTTGATCCGATTAACACCCACCGAGCAATACGACGCGGTTTTGCATGTATTGCAGTAAAAGATACTCGTCATCTCCGATGTATGCTCGTCGGGATGCTTGACCTGTACCTTGAGACACGCGGTGTTCGCGCAGATCTTCGCGATCTTCGAAGGCTCTTTATTGATTTCGGTCATCACAGGGTCGATTTCATGCATTTTGCAGAGATGCATGCGGCGTCGCGCGCCCCACTTTCAGTTTTTGCTCTTGACGCGTCGACCACTCACGCGCAGATGGCTCGGTCAACGTCTGCGCCGATCCCACAGGAATTTCTGGCGTTCCTTTCGACACTCTTCCTCGTGGTGGGAGAAGGGGCACTGAGGATCAAGACATCCGCTGACCTGAGCAAAGTACTACGAACAATCTTCGCGTCAGAAGTGGAGCTGGAGAATAAGTAGCGAATGACACACCATGCAGGGGATCAGCCCTTTGCTATATCCGTTCGCCTTCAACAGTGCGAAGAGGAGATCCCAGCCTTCCCGTCCGGTCGTGGAGTCAGTGGCGTGGTAATTGAGCACCATATTCCACCATTCGCGCCCCTCCCCAATGCAGTATAGGATTCCCCCCTCTCGGCATCGCCAGTTATTTTCGAAACGCTCGACGTAGATCTTGATATCTTCGGGATGAATCGTGCCATTCGGAAGAGGATGAAGCTTGACTCCACCGACAGGAGGGAGCTTGTACGCCATGTATGTGTCGAATTCCACGGTCTTGTTGTAATCGTCACGGCCATAGGCATGTTGGATAGCTGCGCAGAGATAGTGGTACCGCTCGAGGGAAATTGTGGCCTGTTTCCGGCCTTCCTTCCAAAGGTCGCTTTTGCGCGGCGAAACATCCGTCACATGCCTGGACCGGGCAAGCGACACGGAGGCCATGGGATTCCCGCTACTTTTACGTGGTAGGTCTTGTAGGACGCTAAAGGCCAAGTACTCACTTCAACTTGAAAGAATTGGCTGCCTAATGCTAGTAGACCTTGGGAGGCTGTGCACTGAGCCCGAAATGCGGAGGATGCCGGATCCTGTCGACGTCTCGCCCTTGTCCTGCAGAGAGCGATTGTCGAAGAATATCCTGAGCTTGTGAAGGTCCAAAAATATCTGTAAGCACTGGTTTCGGGAGACTACAGGGAGTCCGGATCGCTGAAGAATTGCCCTCAGATGATCTGGGCAACTCTGCGTGGGTCGCAAAGCCCCCGTCGAGCTCAAGGATACCGGTGACGGCCCTCTTGAACCTCTCTTCGGCGTCTTCGCACGTTCCATTTGTCACTCTACCTAGTCAGACAATATTCCTAGCCCATCACTTTACATATCTTCGTCAATCGCGATCCTGACATCACCTGTACCCTTCCTTACTCCAAATCTCGACCAGAGATCGTCGTTCTCTACAATTTCTTCGAAGGGTAAACAGGCCTTTTTATGTCGCTTCCAGTCATCGACCTGACATTTTTTCTATGATAGTCGCAGTCCGTCATCCACTTGCAGACAACAGAAGAGGCGGACTCACGGAACAATAGGTAGCTGTACTGCATCGCGAGCAAGCCAACATCAGTACTTCTGCAAAGCTCTTACACGCTTATTTCCGCTTCAATGACTTACAAACTCGGTGTAAGCACATAAGACGAGATGCATGTAAGGCGCACGAGAAGTTGCACCACAGAGTACACTGTCACTTCGAGTTGTAGATCTACTGTCTAGTACGATTCAAAGGAGTCACGAAATACGTTCGTGTGCATGATAATCAATGTAACGATTCACATAGAAAGCCCTGAAAGCGGACAGGGAATCTGAAAAATGGAAAGAATGAGGAATGCGTGAGTTACGGAAGGCCGGCATAAGATGACAGGCTCTGATGATACAGTCGAGGTGCACAAGCCCAATTGTACGCTGTCCATGTTCGTCCTTCTCGGGCCTGACCTCCCACATGCCGAAAATAGCGTCAGGTGTATCACCGACAGGTAGAAGCCAATTTACCAATGCACAAGGGTACGAGACGCCGTCGTAAATGAAGGACAAAAAGCGTAACACCCGTCCAACAAGCATACCACCCATGGGATCACCCTCTGGTCCATTCTGGATGAGGACCGTATCGCGCCGCTCGAATTCGTTGTACCATCGCGCAGCACTGCGGATGATCTCGCGATGCATCCCCCCGGTCCCCGAGCGTTCACTAGGGGCATAGAACACTGAAGACGCGGAGGTGTGGATGGACAGACGTTGACGAAGGCTGACTTCGGGCCACTCGGATGGGTCCACGTCGTCGGCGGAGAGATTGTCGTCCTGCATCTGCTCAAATAGGAACCGACGAATAAGCGTGCGGAGACGCGGTTCATGCATCTCTTCGGCCAGTTCGAAGATGGTGCGTGTGTGAGCTATGGAGAATATATGAATAGATAGCATCTACATAACGAATCGGACACATACCTGCTCGAGTTCCAACCGTCGTCTCGGCGTCAATTGGCGGACCATCAACGTCTTGGGCATCACCGACATTCTCCATATGTTCCGGTTGATCCACGTCATCGGGTGGAAGCACGTCAGCTGCATGAGAGACAACGTCCCCTCTCAACATGCCGCGCTTCCCGAAGTCCGTGCGGGTGTATGCGAGTTTGCTCAGCCGCGTGTTGGTGAGGAGAATTTGAGGCAGAGGCTTGTTACGGCTCGAGCGGCGCCATGGTCGCTTGACAGCCGGGATGTGCTTTGACTCTGTGATCGAAGAGCACAGTCCGTTTGGTGACCCGAACATTTTGATGCCGCGAACGTAATGCACAAGGGCATGCTGACGTGGGAGCGAGAAGCCATCCGGGCGGACACCTGTATCTTCAAAGATCTTGCGATGAATATGAAACGCGGCAAGGGCCTTGTCCATGTCGAGCAACGTGGCGGTGTTGTGGGAAGGGCGACGGGCCAGATACGCGAAGTCGAGAAAGGATGAGATGCATCGTATCATCTCGTCCGGCACATATCCGGCAAGTGCTGGAAGAAAGACCTATGAGAAATGAGATGCATGAGGATACCGGGGTATTGACAGTCTAGTGAAATGGTTAAACATACCTTCATGAGTGCCTTCGAATCGTCACCCGTCCACTGCTGGAAATTTCGACCTTCGGGGAATCTACGAAGGCCTGGAAATGCCGGAGCAGCCGCGATTCTGTATGTGGGGTATAAGTATAACCATCCAGAAGAGATAGACGATAAGATCACGTACCTTCTGTCAATGTCGTCCATGATTCTTTTACCCTCCTTGGAGCCATGCGTGATCATCAGGTACTGCTCGACCCAGGTGACAAGATGGTCTTTGAATGTGCCCTTGATGAGCTGATGGAGAAGGTCGGGCGTTAACAGTTCATGGATGTCGGCGCGAGGAAAATGATTCGTGAATGGCTAAAGCAAGTCAGTACTTTGCATGTCGATGAGCGGGAAGTATGTACCTCTGCATCCGTCACTACACCAAAACCGTCCCACAAGACATCTGCATCGAAACTTTCAACCAGTTCTGCTGTATATTCCCTGGTTCGCCGACTCCCAATAGAGTCCAGGCCATCACGACTTGCGAAACACCTAATCTGATGTCAGCACGCTCGATCCAAGTCTGGAGGTAGAGAGGACATACTTAGGACACCATCCCGATACGATACTTGCTAGGAATACTTGTTCTGGGTAGTCCGCTATGAAAGGTCCGAGAGTGAATATGGTGCGCCGAAAGTGACCGTCCGGACATCGAAGGACGACGGGAGTTGTCATCGCGGGTTTGAGGGGGTCCATGATATGGGTGAACGACGCATGGTAGAGCTGTTTGCGGAACAGCTTGTACTCGTCGTCGTCGCTGAACTCACGACATGCTTATTTGTCACAGTTAGTGACCGTCCGATTGGGGCGACATGCTACGAGGATGCTGACCTTTTGGTATTGCTAGAAAAGCTAGCACCATGACCCCCTCTCCGTGAGCACGACGCATATTGTTGTGAAGGTTCCCCGTGGAGATATAGACGGGGTGGAACTCTTGATGTCCCGTCGCAACGGAAACTGTTGTCTTGTTGGCACCGAGAATAGTTGGAACAAGCATTGCACCATGTGTCCGGGGATCTTTTGCTATGATGTCCTATCACTCTGCTTCAGATTCCAGGTACTGTATCATTGAAGTATGTACTCACCGACTGTTTCCAGCTCCAATGTCCCGACATCATGTCGGACCAACGCCGTTCGTTCAGACCCGTGTACTCTTCAAATGCTCTTGTGTGCCACTTGTCCTCGAATTCAGGGTTTCCGACCATGTATTCCATGACCTCCATAGCATTCCGAGTGTGAATAAAGTAGTCGGCATGTTTCCAGGCTGGCGAGTCAGCATCAACGGCCCCGGAGTACCTATCAACCTTGTCAGGACTGTTCGGAACTCCATTCACAAGATTGAGACAACGGACCTGATCCTAAACGAGTCCCAGCTAGGGACTCCACCTTCGACGGCATCGATGGTGCCAAGAAGGTCATTGGGCGACTCGAAGATGGGTTCTCGCTCGACTCCATCCAAGATATCCCTAGCTTCAAGGACCTGGAGGAGCTCCTTTAAGTTATCTGCAGACGTCTCCATCTTCTCGAAGCTTAGTTCCGCAAAGTGGTAGGTGGGTCGATCGCGAAATGGGGTCCAGTCGGTGTCGTCTTGCTCCTCATCCGGAGCAGGTGGGCTATCGGGTGGTAGGAAGACACCATCTTTGTCGCATGGCCTTGCTATGAACAGACGGAGATATGAATCCATCTGGGCGAGGTTCAAGTTGAAAATGAACATACCGGACAAGTCTGGATGGTAGCGAAATGTTGATTGAGGAGCAGTTGGACGTTGGTACCGATGTTCACGGTGCCGATGTAGAGTGAGTCCCCGGGATGAGGCAAAAGAGCGTTTGCACGGTTGACAATAGTAGCCCATGGTGTCGCACGACTTGGTGGAAGGAAGTGACAACTTAGACGTGTCAAAATAGACTCGAATTTCGGAGTCGGACTTCAAACACAAATTGGAAGGGACGTTGGGGTGAGGTAAAAGCGCACCCCAACTTGAATTTTGAACCACCGAACCATACCCAGGATTCCGTCCTCCCTCAGGCTCAATCCATTCCACTCTCTTTTCTTATTTATTCCCGTCGTTTCCGTTGTGGCACCTCTTGCACACGTCTTGACGCGGGTCTGTCACTTTCCCCCCACGTAAGGATGCCACCAAAGCGCAAGAAAAACGTGGATACCGACGCACCTGTGACCGGCGCTTCCACGACGAAGGGGCAGCACAAGGCCGCGCAACGTGGAACGACTCGTCCAAAGCGGGGTGTAGCCAAGCACAGGCCGCCAACACCTGATCCTAGAGAGCAGTAAGCAGGATATTGTGTCTTCAACCACATTGGTACTCACACTCTAGCATAGAGACGAGCCCTCGGTGGACGAGGAAGAGCTGGCTCCACAGGCTATGGATGTTGATTTTGGGCCTGAGTGAGTTCTCGGATTTTCTAGCGGCCATATATACAACTCACCTACGTCGCCAGTGACTTGTATGCATCCGACACGTCCGAGACTCTGCCATTAGTGATCTCGAGTGGTCCTCGACGCAGCAGCCGTGGTCTGAATCCGCATCCTGCGCGGTCGCATGGCTTGGAAGTTCGTTTCAGGTCAGATATATCGGCTGCAGCGGCGGCCAAACGTGCAGCACAAAACGAATTGTCTGCAGCCAAAGCAGAAGTCCTAGCTGAGACCAAGCGCAAGCGCGATGAAGGAATCAAAAAACTTGCCTTGATCGAAGATGCCATGCATGAAGAGGAATTGGAAGAGGCCCGGAACTTTGCTCGTGGTTCCGGAAGACCACCAAGAATCGGGGATGAGGAAGTTGACGGCGATGAAGGTCAAGACAATGAAGCGATGGAGAACGCACCAGCTGCGAAAAAACGCAAGGTGCGTCGAGTCTCGACTTCCCACCCTTGTCCAGCGCTCAATCACCACGTGCTGATCTTGATGGTTATGCCAGTCGTTGTCAACATCTGCCCCAGAGACAGCGACGAGACTCACCTTCAAGCAAAAGAACAAGCAAGAGGCTTTCAACATCCGCAAGGCCATTCAGGCGTGTCGCACGACTAACGACAACATCCAGCCTTTGGCCACCCCAACGTAAGCATCTCACGCACCTTTCTACTTGCTACTGAAATCGTCTTCAGGCATCGCTCAGCAGCATCTGCCACGCTGGCTGGGCTAGCACGGAAGAATACGGAGGCATTCGAAGATGGCTGGATCGGTGGACGATCAGCATCGAAGAGTACTCCTGCGACTGGCCGTGGCAGCGCGGCGCCTCGCGGCTCTGAGTCAGGATCGCTTCCGAGTCTCATCCTACCTCGCATCGTCATCCGCTCACGCACATCGCGTTCCCATCATGAAGCATCATCAAGCCAAGCGAAGTCGGGAGATAGTGATTTGGAGGTGGAG
Organism: Artomyces pyxidatus; assembly: GCA_022160305.1. Classification (NCBI taxonomy): domain Eukaryota; kingdom Fungi; phylum Basidiomycota; class Agaricomycetes; order Russulales; family Auriscalpiaceae; genus Artomyces; species Artomyces pyxidatus. The sequence continues at coordinate 52,417 of MU277261.1, read as the reverse complement.
GAGGCTGAAGCATTCAATGATACATCCGTTTCGACAACTCGACAGGCTGCCGTAGATGCGGGTTTCAACCGGAAGACCAAGGTATGTGTATCCATCGCTGATATCGAGACTGCATACTGATGACTGCTATTTGAGCTTGTGCACATCGTGACTGACGAGGACGAGAGCCCACTTCCGGAAAGTGAGGATGCCCGTGGATTTGCAAAGCGGCGTGCACCGAGATCCGTTGTCGACCCAGCTAAATCGCGTGGCATCGGGAGTATCCCCGAGTGGATTCAACCAATATACAAGACTCAAGTGATACCCACAATTCTCGAATTCTACGGCTCTCAGCTCAATCCATTCCTGATTGACGGCGAGGATGGTACTCTACTTACATCACTTCTGACTGAGGTTGTAGGCGCAATCTCCCCGGAAAGTCACTACTCAGCGGTACAAGGCGACAAGATATATGCCCAAGTAAGCTTTAGTCTTTGTCCACCCGCATCTGTGAAGACTCATCGATTATCAGACAAAGCGAGAGATCCAAAATTGGATCAAGGAGTTTCCAAGGACAGCGATCACGGCGGTCACAGCGGCTGTCAAGCCATTCCTGTCAAAGCCATCGCAAGTCCGATCGTTTGTCACCGACGCACTCAACCCGGGCGGTGCGGCGTTCTGGGGACAGCCGCATCCGACTGTGCGTTTCCAATAATACTTGGTAACCGGTGACGCCATGCTGAATGCAGCTCACCACAGGAATTCAAAGATGCTTTCCAGTCTCCATACATGATCGCCGCCTTCGGGCATCATGTTCGAGACACGTTGGGCTCCCAGTTGGACACGGATGGAACGTGGAACGCGACAGGTGCACTTCTCTTGTCGATCATGGCGGTGCGTCACATTCCGAAACTCTTCAACAATGACAACTGCCGGATACTGACCACGTTACCTAGGTATTGCGCGCATTCAGTATATTCGCAAGCGGCAAGTTAGTTGCGCCGAGAGACCAGTTCTCGTTTGAGAAGCTCGAGAAGCCCATGCGCGATTGGCTCAAGGGCAAAGCCGTGCAGGACTTTCTCAGGAAGCCTCATCGTCAAGAGCAACTCTATCAGAAGGTCGCAAGCACTGAACAACGGTCACGGTCTGCCAAAGGTGTGACGTCCTATAGCGTGATGGACATATGCGATCGAAGCAGCCCGCCGCCCGAGTGAAAACACTCTCCGAGACCGATGTGAGTCACCCCCGCCTCCGTCATTCGCTCTTCTGATGTGCCCGTGTAGCTTCCTATTCGATCATTCTACAGCAAAAGGCATGCCTGCGCATTTTTGCGGCCTCATGCTGCTAATTCTACCGTATTCTGTGTTGATATTCACAAGCAGTAACGCCTAATTGCCGTGCTCAAGCCCGGCTCTTCTATATCTGTTTAATTTCTACCCAGTCTATATATTCAGCCCCACTCGAGTTCCTCCCTGAGTCTTTGCAATCTTTTCAAGTTCTAGAACATGTCCAGTAGCCCTACGACGAAAATCATATACTTACAGTTGCTTATATTGACTTACAAGCGTGTCGTGCACCAAGCTTAAACACACAAATGGTGGTTCTTACGACTTCTGCACCTACGCAGCTTAAATGTGCTTAAGTCTCCTTACATCTACTTCCAAGCGTGTGTAAGTAGGTTCGCAGGAGTACTGATGAACATCTTCACTGGCGGCGTCTTCTGGTCTTTCAAATTCACTTTGAAGCAGGCAGGGCTGCAGCAGATGTCAGTGATGCTCTCCGATTCCTTCATTATCCTTTCGAATTCTGGATGATCGCCGTTGTCGTCGAACCGCGGATATTGAGCCCGGTACGCGGTCATCTTCTCCACTTCGCGCATCGAGATCTCACGACGCATGTGGCGTCGGTTGATATCTTCACGTCGCTCTTTCAACAGCTGTTCGCGTTCTTTTCTGCAGGCCTCTTCGTCGTGCAGAAATGGGCACTTGGCATCAAGACAGCCAGACGCGCGGGCGAAGAACTAGGCGCGGCGATGGAGAAATAGTATTCCGCTCAGAAACAAGATGATTGACGAGAGTAATGCCACACACCATGCAAGGTACCGTGCCTTTGTCATAGCCGTTCTCCGTCAACCGCATATACAGATGGTCCCAATCGGGCCTGCCTGTCGTCCCCGCGGGAGAGTGGTAGTTCAGCAGCATATTCCACCATTCGCGGTACTCGGCGACGCAATACATCACGCCACCCTCACGGCATTTCCAGTTTGACTGCAGAACATCGCAGTATGCAGCGATGTCCCCAGGATGGATCGTGCCGTCCGGCAGAGGGTGCAGCTTGACCCCGAGGACGGGTTCGATCTGGTATGCCGTGTACGCGGAGAATGTCAGACCTTGGCGGTCCCAGGGCCGACCGGCTTTGGGGTCTGCGGGGACTTGAATAATGTTGTATCGTTTCTGAAGAGCGGCACATATGGTGTGATAGCGTTCGATGGAGATTTCGGCTTGGGTTTGACCTTGCTTCCAGAGAGCCGAGTCCCGACGACGGGATATGTTTGTGTAATGGTGGAACCGCATGGTATAGTTCGTTAAGTCAAGGTTTGTGGTGCAGTTCTCGAGAGTGGCACTTTGAAGACACTAGCGCAGGAGTATATTGTCAGTAAGCTGGAATTATGCTGATGGATATCGAGAGACTACTGACGAAAGCGGAGGTAAAGCAGAAGTTTCGTAGAGGCTCTAGCAACAGGCGTGAGACGATATCAGTGTCCTCAAACCTATGAAAGAGAGGAAAGAGCAGTGAAGTGATTCAAAGTGTCGGTGAAGTGTCGGCGAACGCCGAGCGCGTAACGCGCGTCTTTATCACGTGACCGCGATTGACTGACAAACTAGGACAAACATTGGACAAACTCGGGCCGAGAAATTCCCTCTCTCGACGACTTGCAACACATCGGACTGAGATATCGTCGGCCTGCAGGCAATGCAACGGTGTGCCGCGCTTAGATAAAAGCTAGGCCAGTCTGAGTATCTCCGTTAGCATGAGCACGTTGGTAAGCTTTTTCATCTCGTTTGAATAGCCCAACTTGAAGTGAAGAGTCGCAGCCGACGATCATAACACACCCCATGCAGTGCCTCTGAAGTCTGAGTGTCCGACTCCCAGCGCGTGTGCGATGAGTGCAGCGCAAGGCTATGAAAATCCGGTGCTTTCCAATTTGCGGGAGAGTTCACATCCAGTTTTGGGTTCTACGGACTGCCTGCATGTGGGACGACGCGGGGACGCCTCTGGTCTCCGTGACGATCCTCATGAACAGAAGACATCGTTCTGCAGAGCGCGGGTCCAATATGCTGCATGCGGCAGCAACGCCACGATACTCCTCAGAATTTCGTTGGAATTGCGCCGAGCCCTGATCGTTGGAACGCAGAGCGATGGAACATCACTTCGATTGATCAGGCAGAGTTTGTCCATCAATCGGAGACGGTGCTCTTTTTACCCCTCACTCTTGTCCGTTCACAGATGGTTTGGCACGAAAAATCGAGTGCCATGTGGTCTGGTCTCACAACACGCACGTACGACGCGAGCAACTGAGCTTCCACAACATGGACACCGGTACCGCAAGCGTCGCCTTCCCTCTCCGTGAATATGATTAACCGCGCGGTGTGTCGCGCTATCTTCACTGTCTGATGTGCGGGTCCTATGCGGGTCCACCCCGTCGTCGTGCATGCCCACGTCGCGTCTACACGGCACGCACGGGGAGAGCATATGGAGACGTTGCGTGCTAACGCGTCACCATGCTCACCACGCTCGGGGATCTTTCATGCAGCAGGGCCGGGTGGAAAGCGTATAAAAGCTTCCTGGTCCCCTCCACTATTCTTCACCGGCCCTTCCCCAGAGTCAGTGTCCAGCCAAGTCTTTCTTCGCAGAAATGTACTTCTCCGCCGCCTTCGTCCTTGCTGCCCTCCCCTTCCTCGCGGACGCCGTCCCGATCCAGGCTCCCCGCTCGGGTCTTGCGATCCCGATTGCCAAGCGCAAGACCACCAACCCTCTTGTGCACGCGAAGAAGGTCGCCCGCTCTGTTGCGTACGTGTCATTGGCTTCTGTGCGGGTGGTGCGTGGCGGCTGACAGACTGTGCAGCAAGATTCAGAAGGGCTTCAAGGCCTACGAGCGCAACACCGGAAATGTGCACAGCTTGGCTGGCTCTATCAAGAGCGACGTCTTGGCCAAGCGCGCCAGCAGTGGCGCCGACCCTTTGACCGACGACGAGGCTGAGCTCTGGTACGGATCGATCTCCGTCGGGACCCCCGCTAAGACCTTCACCGGTAAGCCAGTATAATGCTCGCATGTACGGCTGTGAGCTCACACTGTCTTGTTCGTCAGTCGACTTCGACACCGGGTCTAGCGACTTGTTCCTTCCCGCGTCCACCTGCGGCTCGACCTGCTCCGGCCACACCCTGTACACGGTGAAGTCGAGCTCGACCGCGAAGGACCTGAAGAAGACGTTCTCCCTGGCGTACGGTGACGGTTCCACCGTCTCTGGCGAGCAGTATACCGACACTGTCTCGATCGCTGGCCTGACTGTGCGTCTCTCTACTACCTCCTCTGTTTCATATTTAGAGCTGATGAATATGGTCTTGTTCTTCTAGGCTACCAAGCAGACTCTCGGTGCCGCCAAGACCTACTCTGAGGGCTTCGAGTCGTCCGAGTTCCCGGCCGACGGCCTTCTCGGCATGGGCTTCGAGTCGATCTCGGACTACAACGCCAACCCGCTTTTCCAGACGCTCGTGTCCCAGGGCAAGGTCGAGGACGCGTCCTTCGGCTTCTACTTCGCCGACAGCGGCTCCGAGCTCTACATCGGTGGCACGAACAGCGACCTGTACTCCGGTGATTTCACCTACATCCCGGTCACCCAGGAGGTATGTGCCCTGTCCTTTTGCAGACTGCAGTCACGTACAGATGCTGACATCGGACTACTACAACTTCAGGGTTACTGGCAGAGCACCGTCGACGCTGTCACCGTCGACGGCCAGGATGCCATCGGCAGCACTGCCGCCATCCTCGACACCGGCACCACCCAGATTGTTGGTGACCAGGACGGCATTGACGCCATCCACCAGCAGATCCCCGGCGCCGAGGCTGCTCCCCAGTACGGTGATGGTATCTACACCAGTGCGTATTCCTTTGTTATTCCCCTCTGCTTGATCGTGGCCTGACTGAGTGATGTGCACAGTCCCCTGCGACTTTGACACCCCGATCTCCGTCACGTTCGGTGGCCAGTCGTTCGACCTTGACCCCTCCACTGTCCAGATCGGCCCCGTTGAGGACGGCTCCTCCACCTGTGTCTCCGGCTTTGCCTATGACACCGGCCTCGATGGTCGTACGTGTCATGTCGCTCTCCTGATCCTGAACTATTTCTGACGTGCATGTTTTGGTTTGCAGAGTTCTGGATCTTCGGTGACGTGTTCCTGCAGAACGTCTACACCCAGTTCGGCGTTGGTAACAGCCAGATCGGCTTCGCCAGCCTTGCTTAAAGTCGGATACAATTTCCGGACGACTCTTGCATGAGCTATCACGAGCATCCTCGCGCATTCTATTTATGACGTCGCAGAACGCACATTGTTTATCTGTACCACGACTCAACTGACCTGTCACGATTGCATGAATATATATTCCACGACTGCATTGCATTTCTTATGGACGCTCAATCCTGGACTTGCCAAACGTCAAAGCCTGTAAGTTGGTGGTTATGAGACTTTTGCGCCTGAACCTGCCAAACACATGATTCGCGCATGGCTGTCCACAGAGTGAAGGATACCGTGACATCACTGCGGAAAATTAGGGACTCCCTCATACATTGTCCCGAGAGTTCAAGCTGGCCCAGAGCTGCATATGTTAATTAGGGTTTTCTTGAGCTGCGGCTGCTCGGCGACTGGTGTTTGGGAGTTCTTGACATCGGTACTTCTGCACGCCACTTACTTGCTTACACTCACTTCCGTCCCCTTCCTCAAATCCGTAAGCATGTAAGTTTGATATAAGTAACTTCTTATATCAGTAAAGTGAGGCCTACGACATACAAGTACATACACTGAATATGATTACCACGAGAAGGCGCAAATCCGCGGTCGCGTATCTCGACCTCGAGCCAAAAGTCCCCGAATCTCCTCTCCCCCACCCTGAGCTTGCTCGTGCCGTGTCAGAGCCCTCGAGCTGGCATTGAAAATGATGCCGGCGGAGGAGGGGGAGTGCTGAGTCGTCGTGACTGCAACTAGCGGTCTTCACGCCCGTGCCGACCCACTTGCTCTTGTTGATGCGTTGTATGAATCGGTGAGTGTTATGTGCGAGGATATCGAGGATGGTAAGTTTGGGGTGGGTAGTTAGACTCAGAGCTGAGAGTATGGGGTGCGCGACCAATGTGCGACGCGGATTCTCGCAAAGTCGCATGTTTGTGTTTGTTTGTACGATGTTGACTTCGAACGCCACGCCGCGCACTTAACCTCCCACCACGTCTCTCCATTGTCGTTGCCGTCCTGCCTCGCTCCTCCGAGACACTCTCGCTATCATTGAACTTACCTCTTTACTCGAGCGCCGCAATGCTAACACCGACTCGCGCAAAGGTCTTGGTTGTATGGGGCCCGGAGTAGACTGGAGTAGAGCAAGAAGAAATTGACTCGGTGCGTCCCGCTGACTCCTCGCCCCTGCCCCGCAATTCACTTTTTATATCAGATCCGACCTCTCTCGTAGTGCAGTTGCGCAGAATTTTATCTCCCATCCACTCTCTGAATGTTACCCAAGGGTGGCGTCGTCCTGCGCCGTTTCCCTCAAACCTTTCCATGTGCTCGCTCCCTGGACCTCCGCCGAGTATGTGCTTCCGTGTAGCATGTGCTGCGATCCACATGCTCGTCACGCTCGTCACGACCTGGTCCGGTATGTGTCGCATCGCACACCTTGCAGAGACATGGAGTTCGGTGGGTGAGCCCTAACTCGCTCTGTCAGCGATACCCATGCGATGCCACCCGTGATGCGTGAAGGGATAGCAGGCAGATGCTGTGTTTCGGGGTAGGAAGTATCAGCACGAAAGGGTAGGTGTTGACTATTGCTGAGCAGACGGATAGCTGTGGAAACATTCGAATACAAAACCGTTCCGGAGCCCTGTATACATATAGTAGATTGTACAATGCAATTTTTGATTTTGATCTCTTTCATCGTGATTGAGTCAACTCTCCGAGCTCCACTTATACATACTTACATCGTTGCAAGTCGATATTGCTTAACACGCAAAATGGAACTCCTTCCAGCTTACCCACTTAGCTCCCTTACAGCTCCTTCAAGTTGCTTAAATCTGCTTATATTGTAGATATAAGCAATTTTGCAGAAGTACTGATGCCATATCAAGATCACTGTTCCTCTCCAGACACTCCTGCAGATTATCGTCGAATCTCAGAAATACTCAACGTCGCTCTCTTCTAGGGCTCGTCACGAGTTAACCTGTGAGTTGACTCGGACTTGTGTCACAGGTACTTGTGGGGTCAGGACCCCTGACTCGGACTTGCACATGAAC